>JADHKO010000008.1:245561-289608 GCA_019925425.1 Ophiostoma pallidulum | reverse complement strand
GGGCGGCCGGCGGCGCCCGCGGCCGCGCCGCCCCCCGTACCTGTTCTGTTCTGTCGCCTGCTGGGGGGCTTGTTATCCCAAGAGCCCTGACGCTCTCCAGCGTAGCAGGCTCGGGTGTCGTGGCGCCGACCTAGTTGGGGCATGTTAGGCTCATGGGTGCGTGGGATCTTGGGTAAACCGAGCCTAAAAAAGGGGATGGCATACCCATGAATGGAAGCTCTCCGGAGCGTGGATCACCGAGACTGCCTCCTCGGTGGAGGCGTGCCGTATATGGCTGGGCAGGTTCGTTTTGAGCATTTTCAGCTGCTGTTGGCATTGTGTCAGTAATGGTTGCCTCCAAACGTATTCCCAAGGATCACGGGCTTTTTATATCGACGGGCTGCCGGACCTGTGTTTGAAAAACCCGATTGTGGTCGGTGGCCTCTGCCGGCTCGTCGTCTTCTATCTCGGTGGTTTCTGTGCCGACTGAAGTGACGGGTGACGGGCCGACGATATCGCTTGTTGGGCTCATGACTTGAGACTGAAATGTCCGAAGCTGAGAGCTGGGCCGCGGTGGCTGGGAGTCGGAGCTCGAAATAGATGCCGAAGACCTGTACCATGATTTGCGTCAGAAGGATGAGTTGCGGTTGCGGACCGCGACCCCGACAGCGTGGGCAGTGAAAGCCGAGGCTACAGACAAAAACATACATGGACACGAATTTCGAACTGAGGGTTGTTGATTCGGTAGACCCAGTGTAGTTATCTGCAGGAGGCGAGAAGGAAGTGATGCTGCCGGTCGACGTCCGCAAGGGAGCTTCGAGAGCCATGGCGTCGGCTTATATACAACTGCTTCGACAGCCCCGGCTGGCGTCAATCGTTTTCGGTATGCAAGATCGATCAAGTGCGATAGCAGAGCCTGCCACCACGACGTCGCACAGCACGTACGGGGCCAAGAGCCGTCCCAAAGCAGAGAGTCTCTGCCTTGCGCCGCTTGTTGGCCAACTCTCCAGACCCAAGTTAGGCGTATTGGAAGAGTGCAGGCCGAGACGGGGCTGCTGCGCCCGCGAATGATGCGATGTTGCTGCTGAGGTGTGAGACAAGGAGCGGAGGCGGCGGCAGCTGGTAAGAGGTGGGCGGCAAAGAAGACAGAAAGGCGGGCAAAGCAAACAACAGGGAGAGGCCGTACTCTAAGCGCGTAAATAGGGCCGTGTCTGCGGTCGCACGTCGTAGGGATTGTGCGTGGCGCGTGTCGGAGGGTAGGCTGTGTAGGAGCGGCGAGAAGGATAGGTCAAGAAAGAAGAAGAGCAGGACAGACGGGTCGGAGGAAGCGGCCGCAGGGGGCTTTTAAGGCGCTCACCGTCCGATCGAGTTGTTTGAGGCAGGCCAGACCAAACTGGGCGTGGCGTAGCCACACCTGGAAGGATGGAAGAGACTCTGTGTGGACCACACTCGCTCGAGAGCAAGGATGGGAAACGCAGGGCCGTTGCAGTCGATCGAGCCAGGTCTGGCAGCGCCAACAGGAAGAGGCGCAGGTGGGGAGGGAAAGGGAAAGAAGTTGCGGCAGAGAGCTAATGGTCAAGATAAAAGGGACAGGCCAGGGAAGGAAAGTCGCAAGAACTGCACGAGGAGGAGGCGATGCGACGTTGGGTTTTGCAGTGTGGGGGGGTTAAGAGAGAACGAGAGCACAAGGGAGGAGGAGAGAAGGAGAGGAAGAGAGAGGAGGAGGAGGAGAGAAGAAGAGGGACGGAAGTGTAGAAATGAAGGAAACGAAAAAAAGATGGTTCAGGACAGCTGAGGTAGCAGCAGCATGCAGGCAGCGCCTGTGCCCGATCAGCCGATGCAACTGGCTGGCAATGCCGCCTAACAAGAGTGTAGAGAGGTCCCGGCTGGAACGAGCTGCAGCGCAATGCGTTTGCTTTCTCGTCTGCAAATGAGATAATACGGGCTGGCTGCGCGTAGTAGGTTTGCTGTTTGACGGCCAAGGCCAGTGGTGAGATGGGGGAGAGGAGGAGGGGGGGCCGTGGCGACTCCTGACGGCTGCAGGAGGGTTGCCAAAGGGGGAAAGGCTAGACAGGCGAGAAATAAGCAGCAACGATGCGCATATGTACGTCGTATGCGCAGCCAAATGGCGGGAGAGTCTCGCTTGTGCTCAGATCCTTCGTGGGCCTGTTGGTGGAGAGGAGGCCTGGTTGTGGAGGCAGACGACGAGACAGACAAACGGTGGTATGGGGCGGGGGGGAGACCGAGCGAGCACGTTGAAACGAGAAAACGAGGAAACGAGGAAACGAAGAAACGAAGAGACACAGAAACAAGGAAGCAAGGAAGCAAGGAAGCAAGAGGGGAAAAGACCAGCGGCACGCAGCTGTTTTCTATCGGGCTGTTTCAATGGCGGAGCTTCTGTTGGCCTTTCTGCGCGAAAGGTGGATATGTGGGAGCGTGCATGGGGAGCGCAACAGTGACTGGCTCACTAGAACGCCAACGGGTCCACAGCCTTGCCGTCCAGGGTCGGCGAGTGAGGGCGAGACCAAAAAGGCGGGTTTCAATCTTCAAGGTTCTTTCTTGTAAGATAGATGCGAGGATGCTGCGAGGGTCTGGAGAATGCCGACCGCAGGCTAGGCTCGGTTTGTCTGGAGAGAACTGCAAAGATGCTGGCCGAGCGAGCAAGAGAGAGCAAGAGACTGCACGAGTGCGAGAGACTGCAAGAAAACAAACGACGATGGAACCATTCGTGTCGCGCAGGGGTGGTCGGTCGGCGGGTTGTCACAAGTGCGAGGTGCGAGGGTGTGCGGGTGCGTTGGGACTCCGCAGTTGTATCGAGGACGAGCAGTCCAGAGAACCTGCAACCATTATCCAGCCATTGTGTGCGCCCGCATTCGTAGGATCCCGCGGGCATTGGAGGCAGCAGCAGGGAAGGGGGAGGATGGCCAGCCCGGGAGGCTTGGGGCAAGCGGAAAAGGGCGACAGTAGGGGGCGAGGGGGACCGATGTGAGCAGAGAACCTCTGCTGGGGGCACTCAGCCAGTCAGAGCACAGAACAAGGTGCAGTCTGGCCGATGGGAGGGTATGCGAGCTACTGATGGAGCTGCATGAAGTGTGACAGGGGTCGGCGCTTAAATTCGGGCAGAGGAGGGGGGGGACTGGACTCCGTCTGGCTTGGCTGTGTGGCTTGCGGAGCAGCAGAGGAGTCGGTCGCTGGTGGTGCAGTTCGTGTGCCGCTCGTGCCAGCCTCGCTTTGTTTCTTTTCCCCATTCCCCATCGGACTGCTGCCTCCCTCCCATCCGAGAGAGCCCCCCCCCCCTTCCGAGAGAGGGGAAGATGTGACAGCCCAGCAGGGCGGAGGGAGAGATGGCTGGACAGGCGGCAAAGAGCGGTGGGAATGAGGCAAGGGCGAGGGCAAGAGGCAAGAGGACGGCGGCGGACGGCGGACGAGTGTGTTGTGGAGGTTGGCGACGACGGGCGACAAAGCGAGGGGAGGAGAAGTGACGAGAGTGGTGGGAAAGCGACAGACGTGGCAGATGTTCGCAGCACAGGGCACGACCTTCCCGGCCCCATTTTTTTTCCAGTTACAATGTTGGGCAGGTGCAGACGAGCTGTCGGGAAGTGACAGCCATGCTGGTACTCCGTAGTAATAGAGCAGGGTGTTTCTTGCCGTTATTATTGCCTGCCCGGGGAAGGTGCGAGGGAGAGCAGCTACGAGGATTCTGTCGCACACAGGGCGTTTGGTGGTGGCAAGCGGCCCAGCCCGCGTGCTCTTTCCTTGCGAGAAACGAGGAGCGAAGAGGGTGCGCCCCGGTCCTTCCAGTTTTGGCCGCGGTTTGCTGGTCCGGCTTCGTCCGCATTCGGAAGCTGCCAACAAAACGCACAACATCACGAAGCCGCAGGACTCGATGCAGTCCTCGCCCAGCCACACGTCGCTCGGGCACGCCTGGCCTTCGCACTGCGGGACGACGGCGTGCTGGAGATGGGCTCGACCTTGGCCCCCAGCCGCTCGCCGTTTCTCATTCGGTCAGGCCACACGCTCACCTCTGCGTTACCGAGACTCTGGACGTGGGTTGGTGCTGCAAGTCAGTGCCACTTCGGAACTCCCACTAATTAGCGTGTCCTACGTATTGGGCAAGGCGGTGGAGTTGTGCGAAGCAAGGCGAAGGATTGGGAGAGCAAGCGGCGTGCTGGGCGGAGCGCGCTGGCAAGAGAAGGGACCACCATCGCAGAGGAGGGAACACCTGCCGCTTCCCAGTTTCGATTCGTTCTGTCCTCGCTATGCCCGGCACGGAACAGCACGGAACAGCACGGCACAAGAAGGAGGAGCCTGGCAGCAGCCGGACATCTTCAGTCTTTAGGCTCGAAGGGCTGGGCGGGCAAAGGTCCTGCTCGGGCAGCACTCGGCAGTCCAGCAGGTGGTTCGGCAAACGGCGGGAGAAGAACGAAAGAGCCTCCATGGTGACACGAGAAAAAGAGAAGGAAGGGCGGAAAGAAGGAAAGACGTGAAGGGAAAACGACAGGGAGGTGTGGAGGGCAGTCCGTGGACGAGAGACGGCCCAGTCCAGACCCCCGGCGACGCAACTGGCCTCCGCAGGTATGCACAAATGCAGCTCCTGCGCGCCTATCATCGGTGAGCGAGGGAAGAAGGGGGTGTGCAGAGGATGGCAACAAAGGATGGCTCTGGCGGCATCCTCCTCCTCCCCCTCCCCCAACCAAGGTTGTGCGAGAACTCGCACAGTCGACGATCGGGGCGGCCGGTGGGTGTCGTCGCCGTCCTGCTGTCGAACCAGACGATGCCAACGCAGCAGATGCAGACACACGGAGCACAGGACCGAAGAAAAAAAGACGACGACAGTGGCAAAGGGCCAACATGTCCCGCAAGAAGAGCCGCATGTGCTACATAGACGCTCACTCTCTCACGAGTTGCGCGTTGCGAGGACGCCCGACCCGCCAGCCACCACACACCACGCATCACGCATCATGCATCGCGTATCAACCACTGGCCATCAGCCATCCACTTTCCTGCGTCTAGGATCGTGCTCCTCTACACCAGCAGAAGAAGGGGTGGGAGGGATGCAGGCCACACAAACGACAAGGACTGCTTGATCTAGGGCCCCGAGTCGTACTGTGGCGTGCTGCCTGGGACGTTGCCATCTTTGTTTGACCAGGCTGTGGTCCTGGATGTGTTTCGCGATTAAGAAGCGAAATAAGCGACGACGGCGTGGCTGTTGGCAGCATGCGAGGCAAGAAAAAGCGCATGTTAGACGCAGGAAAGTGGATTCTTTTTCTTCTCCTTTCACCCCCCTTTGCTTCGGCTTTTCTTCTTCTTCTTTTTCTTCTCGTCTTTCTTTTCTTTTTCCCCCCACCTACGTGCCTGATCTTATGTTGCCCTGGACGAATATGCACGTATCCCCCGACGATGACGGAATGTCCTTTTGGGGTGTTGATGCGGCGCTTCTCGCCCGTAGTAATACGTCCGGCAGGCAACAAACTCGCATCAACAACTCAACGATCAAGTAGGAGGGAGACACAATACACACAATACAAACAATTACGGAGGAAAGCAAGAAGAACCGAAGAAAGCAGAAACCCAAAGAATCATCTCAGCCTCTAGACTGGTTTAAACGGCAACTTACACGAAAGTGCCCCCCCCCCCCCCACCACCTGTCCCTCTCCCCCCTCCCCGAAAAACTGACCACCCCTGTCCGCTGGTTACGCGCCCGGAACGACGGAGCTCGACCCACTACGCCGCATGGGTTTCCATTTTACAGACTCGTAATCTCTTTGCCTTTGGCGGAAGCTGTCCATCCCTCTTTTCATTTACATCATCCTTCTCCTTTCCCCGTCCCCCCTCCCCCTTCCGCCTTTCAATTCTTCCGAGCGCGTCTGGTTCCCTGCATGTTCTGTCTGGCCTACTCCCCCGGTTTGACCTGACGGTGCCGAGATTGGCATTTGGGTCTTGGCCCATATGAGAAAAAGGGAAGGAGGAGGCAACACGAACTGGTAGATACTTGGTGGGAAACGACCATACTCGGAGGGGAAAGATGATCCTCCCTTTCCTTTCCCCCTGGGCAGCTCTCCCCATAACAGCAATGTTTCCTTTGCGCGTACTTGTCAGATGCTCTGTAATAACAAAGCGCCCCCTGTCTCTTCCGAAACTGAGAAGAGAAAAGAAGCTTGCCAGTGGCAAGGGGGGGGGCTTTTGCGTCCTCGCGGAGAGCAGTACGGCAAGTGGAGGGAGCTTGGAGCCACCAGAAGGAATCCTACGGACACCTCTGGCAATGTTTCAGACGGAGGCAGAGGGAGGGAGCGTACACGCACAAACTGGTGTCCTTCTTACACATGCTGCAATGTTGTTCGGACAATGATCTGCACACGCTCTGGATTGGAAGCGGGCGTGAGAAACTGAAAAAGAGCACTGCACATGTGTGGAACGTCCCGGGGGGCCAACAGAGGCGCACGACTCTGATTGATACAACGCAGGAAGAACACACTACTACTCTGTGCGAGCAAAACACGTACGTGCACTTGCGACGCACACGCACGACTGTTTTGTCGGTCACGTTGCTGCCAGAATCGGAGTGGATGTGCTGCAGGAGGTTGCATGTTGACGGCGGCTAACTCTTTCTCTCTATCTCTCTCGGACGAGAGCCATGTCACATTTGTCCAGGAAACGGCCAGCCAGCGTCGACTTGGACAAGTGACAGGGGAGACAGCAAACGCAGACACCATTATATTACTCCCAGCAGCCCAGCTCGGAGGCACGTACGGTACTGGAGCGGGTGGGATTTCCGGTTTTCTTTCTTGTTTACAAAGTATGACGGACAGTCAAGAACATCGTCACGTTTTGTGTCTCGACGTATTGTCTTGCGACGTGTTTGCACACGACCGGGGGGTGAAGCCTACCACGCAACCAGTTCCACACCTTTGGGAGGACAGCACGGCTCGACAGGAGTCGTCTGTCCCTCGAATCCCTGCCTCCACCGGAAAGCCTCGCCCTCGTCCGCAAGCGCTGGCGGCAGGCGGCAGGCGGCAGGCGGTTGTCCCGCGCCCTGTCTCTGAGAAAGACAAAAAGAAGAAGAGGAGGATCTGTCTTGTTTCTTATTGTTTCCGCGTCTAGCACAGACTGGGACGAGAAGGGAGGACGGGGCAGTGCTGCTCGCGCGATCCTTTCTCTGCCCAGCACATAGCTCTGGCTTTCTTTTTATGCGTTTTTTCTTTTCTTTTTTCACTCATGGCCACGGATTATGCGGCCCGCAGGAAGGATGCTGGTGTCTGGATAGATCGGAACGGTTTACAAAGAATGGCATTCACCGCCTCCTGCAGCCATCCAAAGCAACCAAGCCGAGCACCTGGATGCTACTGGCGATGAGATCACTCCATGACCAAGAGAAACCCAACCTTGTCGTGCTGCATAGTAAAGGCTAGAAGCGAGAAGAACAGAAAAGGCAAAGACCGCGTCCAACCGACCAGCCAACACCCCCCTTTGAAGCTTTGCCATGCATCGTCTCCACTCCCAGAAGCGCTCGTCTGCCATGCAGCTCTTTTCCAGCTAAACTTCATAGACGAGCGCCATCGCGCGGGAAATAAAGAGTCTGTTGGGTCCTTGCGAGGACGTCTCTCTAAGCGCCGAGCGTATGATAGTGGGTTGCAGTCTCGGTGGAAAAGGGGTGCCCGTGGTGCATATGATAGTCCCATGCCTTTTGGTTCCTCCTTCCTCCTCCTCTTCTTCCTCTTCTTCTTGGTTCTCTCCACACTCCTTTCGTCCCTCCCGTCTATCGCGGCCTGGTCTTCTGAGTCCCGTCTGCCCCGGACCCCTGTCCGGTGTCTCTTGATGCGCCCCCTCCCTAAAAACATAAAAACGCCCTTTCGCCAAGAAAAAAAGAAAAAAATGTGTTCCAGACGGAGGGATCGAGTAGACATGAAAACAACCGTCCCCTCCCCCCACTCTCCTCCCCCCATAGACACAGGTTAGAATAAAAAACACACGCCGACGTCGTATGGTGTGGCTCGCTTGCTGCCTGACGTCGTCATCGGGTGCAGTAGCAGCTCAGAATCCTGCGATTGCGCCGTCATGCTGTGCAGGAAGGAACATAGCCGCGGTTGGGGGGGAGGGGGAGAGTCGCCGTCTCTGTGGCATCGAGCGTTCGTGACCGAGGGAAAGCGTTGATGCGTCTATGAGTTGGCAAGGGCGATCTTCTTCTCGCTGCGGCCGTCGGGGGTGTACCTATTGTTCCGGCTGTTAGAGGAGAACCACTCAAAATGCAGACAAGGCGCATGCACGATAGACGCCCGGAGGAAGCGGGAGGGTGGCATCCCATGCAGCAAGGAAAGAAACAGGCAAGCCTGTCCCCAAGTGCAAGAGGAGCACAACCCCTCCCCCTCTTTTCCTCCCCTCAACAACCACAGAGGGTAAAGACGTACTTGAGCAGCTTCTCGATCAGGTCGACGTGCGTCATTATCATACGCCGACAGCAGTACCGCTTGCAGCCAAGTTGGTCCATCGCATCACTAGACGAGACCATTGCATTAGCCTTTCTGCCATCCTCAACGGCAGCCGCCATCAGCGGCACACGGCACAGGGAGAGCGAGAGAGAGACATACCCGTCGGGGACGTTGTCGTCCAGGAGCTTCAGGTACCGCTCCCAGAGGTCGCCCGTGACCTGTTGCGTGTTTGTGTCAGAATCTAGTCCCCGAGAAACCGCCCTCCGTCCAGCTTCACAAAGCCGTCGGCAGGGCACGAGGCGCGCCGCGCAACAAAAAGCAGGACTGACCTTGCCGCACGAAAAGCACCGGATCGGGATAATCATCTTCGGGCGTAGTTGAGCGCTGAGAGGGGAAATGAGGCGGCGGTGTTGTGTGCAGAGGGAGAGAGAACAAGAAAGTCAAAGCCTCTTTGCCTCTTTTGCCTCGTTGTCGTCGTCGTCGTCGTCGTCGTTGTCGTCGCCGTCGTCCCAGAGGCAACTTTTTTTTTTGAAAGCAGCAAAGGAAGCGGAAGAGGCAAAGTTGCGCTGCATCGCAAAGAGCTTAGCGGCAAAAGGAAAAATAGAAACACCGCCCGCCCCACTCTTCTCTTATCGGGCTTCCTGTCTTATCGCAAAAAAAAGTTTCATGGAGAGCCGCAGCAGTATTATGGGGACTCGGCGTACCAACTGCAGCGAGGTTTGGGGAAGAACTGTAGTTTTTGCTAGTATAATTTTTTTCTTCTTTGCTTGTCGAGGCCTCACGACCAACACATCTTGCAGGCCACCACCGATACACAACACTCCCTCCTTTGTTTGATTTTTTTAAAGACACACGGGACCCTGCAACAGGCTCAGACTACCACAAACTCAAGAGAAAAAAATGGCCTCAAGAAAGGCCGCTGCGGCTGCGGCCGACAGCGAGAAGAAGCGCAAGCGAGACAAAGTCGAGGACGCCGGCCGGTCCAGGAAGCGCAAGCCCCAGGACGGCGAGACCGCCGAGCCACAGCCGCAGAAGAAGGCCGGCGCCGCGGCAGCCGGGAAGACAGCCGGCCAGCTTACCCAGCCGACGTCGAGGGCCGTTGCCGGCCGGCCGACAACATGGAAGCTTTCCGAGCCGATGGGCGGCGCCATGTCCGACCTCGACCCCATCTTCTCAAAGGACGAACAGTACATACATGCCTTTGGCCCCCCAGACCCCTCCCCCCTCCCCCCTTTGCCCTCCAACCCCTGCTCGGGGATTGTCGTGCTGACCGCGTGCCGTTCTGTTTTCCCAGACACCTCATCCTCTTCTACCACACATCCATGCAGATCTACTCGACCGAGGACTCCCTCCTGGAGCGCCGGATAAAACTGCCGGGCGAGCACCGCCACGCCCGCATTGTCGCTGCCGCGCTGTCGCGCAAGTCGCCTGAGCTGGTCTGGATCGGCTGCGCAGACGGCACGCTGTACCGGGCAGACTGGACCTCCGGATCGGTTGAGCGCTTCCAGCGGAAGCTGCAGCCCACGCCGAAGCTGTTCGGCCTGACCTGCGAGCTCGTGCGGTTCGGCGCCGAGTCCAGAGAGGTTCTCTATCTCTCCGAGGGCGGCCCCGGCGCATGGACGGTCACGGCGTACGAGGCAGACACACTGGCCACGGCGGACGGCGGCGGCGGCCGCACGCTGTTCACGGCGCCTAGCGGCACTGTGGCAGCCATTGGGCTTCTGCGCACGACCGACAACGGCCGCTTCGTCGTCGGCACCAGCGGGAACATGGTGTTTGTTGGCGGTCTGACGCAGCAGCCGCAGCCGCAGCAGCCGCAGCAGCCGCCGCCCAAGACCCTTGCGGACCTGGCGTACCAGTTCTTCTCGCTCGACGCCGTGGACGAAATTGCCAGCCTCGACGTGCGGGTGGCACAGCAGAAGAAGGGCCCCGCCCTCAACCTCGTCGTTGGCTGCGTGCGCGGCGCCATCTACGTCTACGACGACGTCTTCCGCC
The DNA here is from genome assembly GCA_019925425.1 of Ophiostoma pallidulum. NCBI lineage: Eukaryota > Fungi > Ascomycota > Sordariomycetes > Ophiostomatales > Ophiostomataceae > Ophiostoma > Ophiostoma pallidulum. Next base: position 279,208 of record JADHKO010000008.1, on the reverse strand, counting down.
GTCTCCACGACGCCGCGGCCGAGACCTCGATCAAGAAAAAGCCCACGTTCCGGCCACGCAAGTACCACTGGCACAGCAGAGCTGTGCATGCGGTCAAGTGGTCTAGAGATGGTGAGCCGTTTTTCGCACCTCTTACGCCTGTTTGGGAAGACCGTGTTGCTCTCAGGCTCTCTGTGTTCTAACGATTTGGCATCTAGGCAACTACCTGATCTCGGGTGGCTACGAGACGACGCTCGTCCTATGGCAGGTCGAGACGAGCCAGGTCAACTTCCTGCCCCATCTGCAGGCGAGCATCGAGAACATTGTGGTGTCACCACGGGGTGCATCCTACGCCTTGCACCTGGACGACAACTCGGTCATGGCGATCTCGACCGCCGAGCGCACGCCGACGTTCTACGTGTCCGGGCTGCAGTCCCTGACGCTCACACAGACGCCGCTCAAGGACGCCAACGTCGCCCGCGTCTGGCAGCCGATTGAGTCCATTACAAAGCCCGTGCCGGCCATTGCGAACCCGACCGACCCCTCGCGAGTTTGGGTGCGCGTGGGCAACGGCCAGAAGTCCAGCATGACCGGCGAGCTGCCGTCGGCGTCGCTCCTGCAGACCTTTGACGTGTCGACCTTCCGCAGCGTGTCGAAGCAGCCGCTGGCGCGCACCAACCCCACGGAAGCGAACACGACGCTCCACGGCCAGCCCGTCACCGAGCCGACCGTCACCCACCTGTGCGCGTCCCGCGACGGCAGGTGGCTGGCGTCCGTCGACGAGTGGCAGCCGCCAGCGCGCGACATCAGTGGCATCCCCGGCGAGCCGTCGCTCCAGCGCGAGTGGGCACGCGACCGGCGCGAGGTGCACCTCAACTTCTGGGCCGTCCGCGAAAACGACGCCGCAGCCACTGCGGCGAGCAGCAGCAGCGGCGGCGGCGGCGGCGGCAAAAACAACAGCAGCAGACGGCCGAGAAACCGCAAGAACGACGGCAAGCCGTACGAGCTGATCACGCGGGTCGACGAGGCCCACTTCACCACCAAGGTCGAGTCCATCTTTGCCGTGGCCGCCGACAGCCGCCACAGCAGCCGGTTTGCCACGCTGGGCGACGACGCCGTGGTCCGCTTCTGGAGCACAAAGACGCGGGTGCGCGACGGCCTCGCGGCCAAGGACGCCAACGGCCGCCCGATGGTCAGCTGGCACTGCACGCAGTCCGTGCCGCTGCCCCTGGGCGAAGGCGACAACAACAAGAGCGTGGCCACGCGCAACGGCCTCGCGGCGCGCGAGCCCGACAGCAGCAGCGGCGGCAGCAAGGCGCGCCGCAGCGGCGCGCTGGCCTTTTCCGAGGACGGCTCGACGGTGTTTGCGGCGTTTGGCGGCCCCGACGAGGCGGTGCTGTACACCATCGACGCCGAGTCGGGCGCCGTGCGCGACACGCTGCAGGGCATGTTCCGCGGCGACGTGCGCGGCGTCGAGGTGATGGGCTCGTCGCTGGTGCTGCTGTCGGCCGACCTGCGCGTCTACGACATTGTGGCCGACGAGCTGCGCTACGGCATGCACCTCTTGGACAGCATTGGCGCGGCAGACCTGGAGATGGCGTCGGCGATGACGCAGCTTGCCGTCGGCCGCCTCTCGAACACGTTTGTCCTTTCCGTGCCGTACAAGCAGGGACGGTCGGAGCCGCCGTCCGCGCACCGGCCGACAGGGACAGCAACAGCGACAGGGACAGCGGTGGCCACAAAGGACAGCGCCAAGGGGCCCAAGGCGCCATCGCGGTTTGCGTCGCAGCTGCTCGTCTTCTCGCCCGACCACGTCGAGCCGCTGTTCACAAAAAACCTGCCCACCCTCGTTGTGTCTCTGCTGCCCGCCGTCGGCCTGTCCGGCTTCCTAGCCATTGATTCCCTCGCCCACATGTGGTCGATTGCCGACGCCGCCGACACGACGCCGCTCGGCCAGTCTCTGGATGACCTCCACCTGCCGACGGCCTCGAGTGGCTCGGCAGCCATCACGAACGGCGCCGACAAAGAGGAAAACGGAGACGATGCGGACGAGGACGAGGACGAGGACGACGAAAAAGAGCAGAAGGAGGACGAGCAGGAAGCCAAAACCCGAGCGTCAAAGAACGCCGCCGACGAAGACTACGGCATCGAAGACGTGCACGACGTCGTGATCGCACCGCAGAAGCTCCGGGATATTTTCGAGGCGGCTCCGGCGACGTCGGCGACGTCGATTGAGGAGCTGTTCTGGGAGGTGTCGGGCCTGCTGTCGGGCCTGCCGAACATGGTCCGCGCCGGCTGAGAGCACAGCTCGACGAGGGGACGAGGAGGGGAGAAGGGGACGTCAGAATTGGGAATGGCGAGCCGAGCGGACTGGAGGTGGGGCCGCCTGGTCTTTGCCTTTCCGTTGTGGCCGCTTTATGGTGCTATGGTGTGGTGGCGACTACCGATTACGCCATCTTTTGGTGTTGCTTTTTGTCGGGTCACCTTTTATTATAGTCTATTTTGGGGGGTAGAGAGAGGGGAGCGAGGGGGGGGACGCGGCGGAGGACTGTTTCTTCCATTGCCTGCGGTTGGGGATGCTGGGAGTTTTTTTTTTTTCTTTTTGCATCTGCTCTACGTCGTCTTTTTTTGTTTTGGTCCGAGACTTTGCGGGAGACAAAAGGCAGGCCGATTCCAGCTTGCGCCTCTCTCGCTCTCTTTTTTCTTTTCTTGCGGAACAAAAGTTGGGTTGACATTTCTGGGTCCTACGCAGCATTTTCCTATTCCATTGCAATATCTCAAATCTACTTTCCAGTCTCTTGCCCTCGTCTTCCCCGGTCCGCGTGACACCGTCGGCACCCATTTGACCGACTGCCGGCTGCCGCCATGTCCTTCACATCCATCCCGGTGCTCGACGTCAGCTGCGCCGCCAACCCGGAGACCAAGGCGGCGTTCCTGTCGGAGCTGCGGCACGCGCTCATCGAGGTCGGCTTCTTCTACATCAAGAACGTCGGCATCCCAGACGAGCTCTTCCAGAAGGTCGTTGAGCAGGGCCGGGCCTTGTTCGACATTCCCCTCGAGGAGAAGTATGCTGCTCTCGCTCTCTCGCGTTCTCGTCTTCTGACTGACAACCTTCCCCCCCCTCTCGCCAGGCTCAAGATCGAGATGAAAAACGCGCCCTCGTTCCTGGGCTACTCGCGCCTGTCGGCCGAGATTACCGCCGGCGAGGTCGACCACCGCGAGCAGATTGACCTCTCCACGGAGCTCGCGGTCCCCGGGCCCGACGCGCCGCGCTACGACAACCTGTTGGCGCCCAACCAGTGGCCGTCGGCCGCGGTGCTGCCCGAGTTCCGCCCGGCGTTCACCGAGTTCATGACGCGCATGGGCGCCATGTCGCTCCACTTCACGTCGCTCATGGCCGAGGCCATCGGCCTACCGCCCACTGCGTTTGCGCGCTACTTTGAGCCCGACCCGGCGCGCCAGCACCACAAGCTCAAGGTGGTCAAGTACCCCGACGTGGCCGAGCTGGGCGCCGCCGCCCACGGCAGCAACCAGGGCGTCGGCCCGCACAAGGACAGCATGTACACGACGTTCCTGATCCAGGCCAGCCACCACGCGGGCCTGCAGGCGCTGAACACGCGCGGGCAGTGGATCGATGCGCCGCCGATCGACGGCACGCTGGTGGTGGTCATTGGCCAGGCCCTGGAGGCGCTGACGCAGGGCGTGTGCGTGTCGACGACGCACCGGGTGCTGTCGCCGCCGGCCGGCGCCGGCGCCCGCTACTCGATCCCGTTCTTCCAGGGCGTGCGTCTGGACACGGAGTTTGAGGAGCTGGAGCGCTACGGCGTCGGCGACGTGCCCGAGGCCGTGAGGGCGCAGCGGCGGGCGGTTGTGGAAGCGGCCGGCGGGCGCCTGGACGACGTCGAGTTCACGTTCCGCGCCGGCGGCGCGGCCAAGACGCTGGGCGAGGCGACGCTGCGCAACCGCGTGAAGAGCCACCCCGACGTCGGCGAGCGGTGGTACCCGGACATCTTGGCGGACATCCGGGAAGAGCAGCGGCAGAAGGCGGAGCAGGACGCGGCCGCAAAGCGGAAACCGGCCACGGCAGCGCCCGCAGCAAGCCCCGATGTGGCGCGGACAACACCGGCGGTTCCCGCACACTGAGGAGCGGGATGCCGCGCAGAGGCGGGAGGAAGTGCGGGAGGGCTTTTCAGTTGAATGGTGATACCATGGGACGTGAAATCAGGATTGTATGATAAATCTAAAATAAATAACCCCCCCATATTTTCTGTGCCAGACGTCTCGGAAACCCCCAAGAAGTTGGCGGCCTCATCTGCATGATGCGACTTCTCACGGCTTGGGTCTCGGCTCAAACGAGGGCGACGAGAGTCGTCTCCTGCATCGGCACCCGCCTCCTTTTGCACGGTTCGTCCCGTCTGGGCTACAAACCTTCCCAGGCCGGCCCCAACACCATGCTCTGCCGCCTGTCGAACGGCCCGTCGCTCTGCTCCATCAGCACTGATGAAATTCGGAACCCAGAAAGCAGACCGAGGCTAGTACAAAGGAAAAATAAGGAAAACTCCTGACCCATCCGTTTTTGGGGGGGTTTTTCGGAAAATATGCGTCGCTGCTGTCGCTGCTGTCGCTGCTGTCGCTGGCTTATTTGCCAAAGGTCGGGAAGCACTCGGCCACCGTCTTGCTGTGCTTGTTCGAGGAGTGGTCGTTCAGGCTGGAGAAAGGGGGGAAGGGTGTTAGCGACCTAGACACTGACGACCACCCGAAGGGTTCGGGCCGCAAAGAAATGCTGGGGTAGAAACCTACGCATTCTCCCGCGTGGTGCTGAGGAACGTGGCCTTGCAGACACTGCACTGGATGTTCAGGGCCTTCTCGTTGGTCTTGAGCTGCGACTTGGCCGCGCCGCCCTTCTCCTTGGCATTGCGCTCACGCTTCTGCGCAGCCTTGGCACCCTGAGAGCGAGAAGCAGAAAGCTGTTAGCCGTAGGTCTTGATAGAAAGGAGAGGACGCAGAAGAGAAGCCGGGAAGCCTCGGCGTCCGGTCAGGACAAAAAGCCAGGAAGACGCGAGTCTGTCCCTCGGGGAGAAAACGGAGAGGGAGAGGCAGAAGGGGGGGGGGGGGGGGGGGTTGCTCGAAGGACATACGTTACCGCCACCCATCTTTGGACCGTTTTGTGAGAGAGGGGGGGAATAAATAAAAAACAGGTCGGTTAGAGAGATCGAGGGAAGTGTTCCTGTCTTTGCTCTGCTGTGTCGCAAGGCTGTGATCGGATGTTCGAGAGTATTTTTTGGGGGGGTATTTTAATTTTTTTAGGGCGGGGATCGTCAGCAGAGATAAAGTCGGGAACGTTCCTGCTTTAATATACGATAGCGAGCCCAGAACAGAGGCGGAAACTCTAAAAAAAAATTAGGAAGTGACACCCGATAAGAGAAGGCGCTTCCGGGCGGCGGTGGGGCTCTGGGCTTCCACCACATTCGCCTCGCCCGTCCGTCCCACAGGCAGACGACGGGGAAGGAAGGCACCTGCCGCAACAGACGGCCGCTGATTCGCTGTGCACCCCCCCCTGCCACGCCCCCCTAATAGAGCAGGTGCATTGGTGCTGTCACTGCTCCGTATGCACCGTGCAGGCATCGATTCGCACAGCGGACACGACGGTATTAGGCAAGATCTTGGGTTTAATACGGATCGGAGTCTGTGAGAACGCGTCGCCAAACGGAACGGGTCTGCACAGCCTCGTCTCACGCACGCGAGGCCGGCAAAGCCCTCTTTTTTACTTTTTCTTTTCTTCCCCAGTTGGTATGGGGTCCTCGTCCGTGCCGTCGCCCGACGACATTGCAGAGTCGGTCTTTTCCGAGGCCCTCGGCCGGTATGGCGATGTCATCGCGGCCGTCTCGGCCGCCAAAGGAGGTGAGAAAGACGGCAACCAGAACAGCGTAGGAGAATGAAATGGTTATGTTTGCTTTCGTTGCGGTGCCGTGCTTCACTGCTGACACGGAGGCATAGCCAAGCCTGGCCAGAAGACCCTGGCAGAGCTCGACACGTTCCGCTACGTCACGGCCCCGGGGCTGTTCGGCACGCCGGCGTCGCGCAAGGCAATGGCCCTGGACGACGTCGAGACACTCGTCGCCTGGAAGCTGTACGTCTGGCGGTCTTCGTTGAAGGGTGGACAGAGCGGGTGGGGGGAATGAGACGCCAACTGACAGCCGGAACAGGCGCCATGGAAAGTTCCGGCCGACGCTCATGAAGCTCGTCGCGTCCAACGCCGCAGCCACGGTCGAGAGCACCGTCAAGGACGCGCTCGCCGCCTATGAGGCCGCGCTGGCCAAGGCCGCGCTACCCGCCAAGGTGCCATCCGCATCGGCCACCGGCCCGGAGCACCGCTCCTACTACGCGGCGCATGCCCGCGCCGCCACCGTCGCTGTCGGTGTTCTCTGCAAGCTCCGCGGCATCGGGCCCGCCACCGCGTCCCTGCTGGTTGCCGTGCACTACCCGCAGCACGTCATCTTCTTCAGCGACGAGGCGTACGCGTGGCTGTGCGGCGGCGCGTCGCACGGCGCGCCCACCTCGTGCAAATACAACGACAAGGAGTACGCCGCGCTGGGCCAGAGCGCGGCCAAGCTGCTGGCCCGGCTGGGCGGCCGGTTCGGTGCACAGGCTGCCGAGCAGGTCGCCTACGTATTGCTCAACGACAAGAACGGCGCGCGGGCGGCTGGGAAGGCAGGGAAAGAAGGGGGAGAGGCGAAGGAGAAGAAGAAGCCAACAGCAGCCTCGAAACCACCACAGGCTGTGGAGACGAAGGCAGGAGAAACAGAAGCGGCGAAACCGATCAAACTGGCAAAGGAGCAAAAGGCAGCACCAGGGTCGAAAAAGAGAAAAGAGCCGCCGACCGACGCGGCGGCGGCTGTCACGGCATCTGTCCGACGATCAGGTCGGTTGAGAGGCTCGTGATGTAGGGCGTCTCTGCTGCGAGCGCGGGCCTTGTCAAAACAATCTGTGTGGCGTCTGGAGTTTGGTCTTTTTTTCCACGTCTTATTTCTTTTTTTCTCTCCCCATACTTTAAATCTCGAGATAGCCCTTTCTGTATAACGCATGAGTCCACCGCCACCCCCCGACACGATCGAGCCAAAGCCGCCCCATGACGATCCCTTGCCTGTGATAATGCAATGGAGAGTGTAAAAGAAAAAAGAAAACAAAAAGACGGCAGAAACGGGCCAAACCAAAACCAAGACCGAAAATACCAGTATAAAGCGCAGTCCAAGACCAGCCCTGTCCCCAGAGCCAGTCTCCGGGTCTTGCCAAACCCACCATCTTTTGTCATCATCGCGGTCAAACAAGCTCCTCTCTCCCCCTCCCCCCCCGACCTCATTTACCCTAGTCTTCCTACCTTCCCGTCGCGTTGACGTTCCCCCTGAAGACCGGCCAACCACACAGCACCGCATGCAGCAGTGAGCATGTTCGATCTCCAATGTGCCCTTTTTTGGCCCGCAGTCTCTTCTCCTATCTGAGAACGAGAGCGTCCGGGTGGTCGATCCGGATCGAAACAGCCCACGCTCGCCGTCCCTTTATTCGGTCTTCTTGGAACCGGCGGGCTCCTGCGTAGCGCCGTACTTCTCGCACAGGTCGTCGTACTCGCGCTGCAGACCGAGCGACTGCTTCTTGAGCGTCTCCAGGTCCAGGTTCTTCTTGGCCAGCTCCTTGCGCAGCTTGTCGATCTCGCCGGCGTCGGCGGCCGGCGCAGTGCTCTTCTGGGCGCTCTCGATCGTCGTGAGCTTCTCCTCGAGGCGCAGAGCGTCGAGAATCATCGTGTAGGTGCGGTTGAGGATGAGCGACAAGAAGAGCGTGAAGCCGCAAAGGTACATGTTGCGCTGGCTGTAGAACTTGCGGGCCTGGACTTCAAGCCGTTCGCGACCAAGAATAGCGGCACTAATAAAGGGGGTTGTCAGCAAGCGAGGTTCATGGGTAGCTTGTATAAGGGATTGGGGGGGGAAGGGAAGGGGGGGGGGGGGGGGAACACGCACCCGTTGCCTCCATTCTCGGCTGTGGCGGCCAGCTCAACCTGGACACGGTAGACGCGGTTCACACTGTCGACGAAGAGAATGAGGATAAAGATGAATGTGATCTTGAGGCCGTACTGGATCTTTGCGACGATGGGGTTTTCGGAGAGGAAGCTGGCGGGCAGGGAGGGGCGGTTAGCTTGGAGGCGCACGAGAAAACGAGACGCGGAAACAGGCCAAGAGGACGTGTGTCGGCATACGTGAACATCTTGCGCTTGATGGTGGAGGGGAACGGCACGATAAGCAGCATGAAGAGGCCCATCTCTGCCATGAGCAGGACGAACACCTAGGAGAGAGGTGTGTTAGCAGGACTGGAGACGCGCACGGAACGGGGCACACGGCCAGGCGAAGAGGCAGCCGCAGCCGTACCAGAGTGTAGTAGAGCGTCATTTTGAAGGCGTTGAAGGACGTTGAAGGTTAAGGAGGCTGTCGGGAAAACAGCTCGAAACAGCTCGAGAGAGGAAGGCTGCCGGGGCGCGAGGCTAGTATGCAGTGTGCGGCGCAATTGCAGAGACGAAGAGGCAGAACGGGCGAAAGCGAGACGAGCCAAGAAGTGAAGGTGGTGAGACAAGAGAGAAAGGAGACGGAAGGGAGATGGAAGAGAGAAGCGGGAGAGGCGCCAGAAGTAGAGTCGAGAGAAAAAGAGGACAGCTCTTTCCGCTGGCTGCGGGGAGTGGGAACGGTCCTTTCGCCTGGGACGAATCAACCAGCTTTTTGGCAACTACTGCCTGGCTCCCTCTTTCCCAGCTCAAAGAGACAACGTCATCGGGGCTGGGGGTGGGCCCTCAGCTTCGACAAAGGACATGTGATCTGGCCCACTTTTCTGCATGCCGTTTGTTCTGGCAGATGGATGACAAGGAAGACAGAAATCGGGGTAAGCAAATATCGAGGTGACGGTTTTGTTGACAATTGGAGTATTCTCACCTCCTGTCCGTCTCGACGTTTCCATCATCTCGCAAAGGTTCGAAAAGACACGAGGCCGAGGCTCCTTACAACCAGAGGCTGACGGCCCGCCGCATCCCAGTGGCCGTGGGCCGGCTATTCCACACACAGTGGACATGCGGCTACAGATCAACCCCGCCGGGGCCGCGATTCACGCCGAGGGGTCGCTGTCCCGTGGCGATGTTTATGCGTTTCGCCTGCAGCAGCCCGGCGCTCGACGGCAACTCCCGTCGAGCGCAGGCCGGCGGGCGGCAAGAGCGCCGCCGGCTCGCAGAAGGAAGGAGCCTTCCAGACGATTGATCTGCTCCCGGTGGGTCCCACGTGCGTGTTCCACAGATAGGAAAGAAGAGGCCTTTCTCTAGTGAGGAAGGCGCTCTGGGCCACATCGGAGGACCCTATTTTGGCTTCAAACTTTTTTTTCTTCTGTTTTTCTTCCTCGTCGCCTCTGCTCTGCCGCACTCTCACCGGCTTCTCACCGTCCTCGCATCACCTCGCGCCCCCGATGAGTGTCTCCCCTGCTGCCGCCGCCCCCCGGCGGTGAGCCACGATTCCTCTCATCGGCCCCCCACTGTGAACCCTTGAGCTCGTGACAGCTCTCATTGTCTTCGAGTTCCTCTGCGCATCCTTCTCTAGACTTGGAAGTCCAAAGGGGCCTCGCTTTCGTTCCCCTCTCTTTGCACTTTTCTATTCTATTCCATCTTCATCCTCCCTCGCACCCACCTTCGTGTCTCGCGTCTCACCGTCTCACCAACAACGATGCACATCCTCGGCCTCACGTCGCCGGAGCTTTTCCCGCCCATGCGCCAGCAGCCCTCCTTTGCCGAGATCATGACCTGCCTCAATGGCCTGCGGTCGTCCCGGCCCGACGCTCTGCCTCTGGACGGTGACAACGGCTGCGTCTGGGACTGCGCCACGCCGCGTGACGAGATCGTGGCCAGCCAGGCCGCCTCTGCCCTCGAGGTGCAGCGCTACTCCAGCGCCGTCGCGCGCTACCTCGGAAGCATTGTGATGAGTGACCTGAGCTGGCTGCCTGACGAGGACGACCGCGAGGCCCTGTGGGCCGCTGCCAGCCGCCGCATGGCCGAGCGCTGCGGCCGCACGGCCATGGGCGACATTACCCGGCGGTGGCCCTTGCTGCTGCCGCACGGCGAGGACGGCGGCTGCGACAACATGCAGCAGGGGCAGCAGCAGGGGCAGCAGCAGGGCCGGCAGCTTCAACTCGATCTCGTCCTCAAAGAGCCCGCCCTCGTCGGCGACAGCATCGGCTTCAAGACGTGGGGCACGTCCTATGCCATGGCGCGCATGCTCCCGGAACTGGCCGCGACGCCTGGCCTGAGCCACCTGCAGCCGCTGCTGAGCCAGGGCCTGCCCGTCCTCGAGCTCGGTGCCGGAACCGGGCTGCTGGGCCTGGCAGCCGCGGCTCTGTGGCGTGCCGACGTCGTGCTGAGCGACCTGGCCACGATCGTGCCCAACCTAGCCGCCAACGTTGAGCGCAACGCCAAGATCGTCGAGGCGCGCGGCGGCCGCGCGCGGGCGGCCGTGCTGCAATGGGGCGCGGACCGCAGCAGCAAAGACCCCGACGTCGCGGACCCGGTTCTGTTCGCGCAGGACCACCAGTTCCCGCTGGTCCTTGCCGCCGACTCCATCTACGACGAGGACCACCCGGTGCTGCTCGCGAGCGCCATTGATGCACAGCTCGCCATGGACCATGGAGACGAAAGCGGCGTGTCTGGTACATGCGCAGGCCCGAGCCCGAGCCCGAGCCCCCGTGCCGTCGTCATGGTGCCGCTCCGGGACCGCCAGACGGAAAAAATGGCGGCCATGTTTGTAGCGGAGATGGCCGAGCGCGGGCTAGTGCCTGCAGACGCGGGCGAGATTGTCGGGCAGGATAGCGACTGGGGCAACGGCGGTGGTGCCGGCTGCGAGTTTACATGCTCGTGGTGGGTGTTTCGGCGGGGTTGATGGGCGACGGCGAACTCGACAGCAACGGCGATGTTGACGATGACAACGACGATGATGAGGACAGCGATATGCATTTTTCTTCTTCTTTGTATACACTCTCGAGCGGCAAATGCACATTGGAAGTTGACATGGAGGCGAAACATAGAGCAAAGAGAGGGACGATCGCAGAAACGAATAGAATAACAAAACGGGAACGGCATCTCGCAGCTTCGATCTTAGAGCCTCTCGCAAAGGCCATCTTTTAAAATTAGCATTAGAATTACTAGAAACGACAACTAGAAATACACAAATACACAAAAAGGCGTTGGATGCTAGCGACCTCTCCTGTCTTCCACATCGAAAACGAGTATGCTCCCATGGCGAAAGGGGCCCGGGGGGTTGGCAACGAAGCATGCCGAAGACGTAGTTTTTCCTTGGCCGTCTGCCTCTCTCTCTATTTTTTTTCTTCCCGCCACCGGACGCTATGCGGATCGTTGCTGCACCTCAAGCAGCCCGCAAGGTATGTACACAAGAGGATATGCGCAGTTGCACGCGGCGTAAAGATAAAATAGAATGAAGCCATCGTCGCGAGACCGAAGGAAGAACCGCGGAGTGAACGAAAAAGAAGAAATAAAAGAAGAAAAAAGGCAAAGCAAATGAGAGATATTGCACGGGGCTGGAGGACGCTGATGGAAAAAGAAGGGGAAAAGACCCGGTGGTAAGATTGGTACAAAAAACAAAATCGCGACGGAGAAGGGAAGAGATAAAGAAACGCGCCCGGCAATGCCGTCTCCCCAATCACCCGTCAATGGGGCAGACGTAGTCCCGGTCCCGCTCGCCGTGGTGCCGCTGCTTGTGCACCACAATGCCGTTGCCGTGATGATGGCTGCCGCCGCTCCCTGCGCCATTGCCACTTCTGTTCTCAGCGTCCCGGACGGCCTGTGCCGCCTCCAGAGCGTCGAGGCATGCCTGGTGGTAGATGTGGCGGCACGCAAACAGCACCAGCGGGCCGAGAGCTGCCGCCGCCGGAGACGACTGGATGGCGCCGGCGCTGCCATGTTCTGCAGCAGCCGATTCACCGTCGCCCTCTCCTCCTTGCTCCACCGTGCCGGTGCCGGTGCCGGTGCCGGTGCCGGCACCATCCGGGCCGCCAGCCGCAAGTCCCTGGCTGGGCCGTGGTGATGGGGTGCGGCGCCCGCTGGAGGCCCCTTGGGGGGGTTCTAGGCGTGGTGTCGATGGCGGCGGCGCCAGTGCACCCTTTCCCTTCCCCTTGCCGGCCGCTGCTGCCCCTTGGCTGGCTCCGCCGTCGTCCTTGCCTTTGCCGCGGTCGAGCCCACCGCGGCTGGCCATCAGCGCCGCGCGCTTCTTCTCGTTGCGTCTTTCCGTCTCGGCCTCCTGCTTTGCCTCCCACGCCTCGTAGATGCTCGCGCCTCCGCTTTGGCCCTGGCCGCCGCCGCCTCCACCCCCGACCTGTCCCTGGACGACCCCGGGGCCCCAAACACGGCGGCCGCACGCCTCGCATGTTGAGCCCTTTGCGCGCCAGCCGCGCTGCCGCAGCTCGACCGACCGCTGCACGCTCACGAACAAGCTGCGCTCGAGCAGCCGGTTCGACAGCCGCAGGATGGACTCCTCGTACGCATACGCCGAGAAGATGGAGGCGAGCACGCCACGCAGGTCGGCCAGGTTGGGCGCGGAAACAGCCGCCCGTGCCAGGAACGCCTTGAGGATGCGCAGGAACGAGAGGTTGTTGCCGGCGCCGGCAATGGCACTGCCCCGCCTGCTGCTGTTCGACCGCGATGGGCCGCTGCCGGGCGAGGGCGTGGCGGGCACTGGGCCAGACGACGTGGTTGTCAGCAGGGCTGTGAAGGTGTGCTGCACAAGGGACCGGAGCAAGGCGACGAGCTTATCAGCCTCGGCTTTCTTCGGTGCGGCGGCGGATTGAGAAGCGCCTGCCGTTGGGGGGGTACCGTTTGGCTGAGCCGCCGCCGCCACCACTTCGGTCGCCTTCTTGTCTTTGGGGGCTTCCCGGATATGCGAGGAGAGGGTGCGCGTAATCTTCACAGTCGTGTCGATCAAGTCGAGCCAGAGCTTTTCGTCGGGGGAGAGGTCCTCGTCCTCCTTGTCCCCGAGGCTGCCAGACGGCTTCTTCTTTAGTTGCCGCTCTTTAGCTAACTGGCGCGGAGATTTTCTGGCCGTTGTATCCGCTTGCCGCTGGCACAGCCAGATGCCGACGTGTGTGTATTTTTGGAGAGCCCGCATCAGTTCCTCGGCTGCGTTGCGTTGTATAATGGTCACATTGGAAGCACCGCTATCGCTGCGAGTGTCTTCGTCGTCGGGCCTATCAGAATCGCTGCTGGCCCCGGGTGCGTTGTCGTTGCTGGCCGTCTGGCTTCCGTTCCCAGATGCCAAAAGGCCCTCGACGGCTGACTCCAGGGTATGGAGATGCTGAATGAGGCGATCCATGGCCTCTTGGACCTGGCCGTCCTGAGCCATGAGGACAACGGCTGCGTCAATGACCCCGGTATCTTCCATTGTGGGGAGAAGCTCATCCAGGCGCAGGTTTGCGGACTGCACAATTCCGACGTAGTCCGACACATGAGATGGATCAAACTCGCACATCAGCCGAACGTACTGCTCGATCAGATTGCGGCGACTTTCCGCTTCCCCCGGCGAGGACGCATCGCGTTTTTGATGCTTTTCTTGTCGTCGCGGGCCGCCACCAACGTGGCTGTCTCGGTCAGACGATTCCGTTGCAGCCGCTCCGTCGACTTCCCCGTCTTCCAAAACCGTCTTGAGGTATGTATACTGCAGGTCATGCCGGCCATTGATCGACTCTAAAACGTGCTGAAGAAGCTCTGGTGCATTCTCGTCCAGCTTCCGAGCGGCCTCTACTGGGTCTAATTCGACGAGCTCGTACGCGTGCTCCTTAATCACCTTGTACACCTCCTGGATTTGGCGCCGGAGCATATTGGTGCTGGGGCTGTCGTCACTGCTGCTGGATGGGCGAGTCCGCAGGCACTCGGCAATGCAATCGAAAACGCCTTGCTTGTCGTCGGGATCTTCAAAGTATGTCTGGAGAAGCTTTCCGTACTGCTTGTCGGCACGGTACGTGCGCTTGAGGATCCGATAGAAGCCGGCCGTCTTGAAAAGCGGGATCAGATCCGACATGTTGGCCGGATGGTAGACGGACAAAAGGTACTCGGCGCTGAGCTGGGCGTCTTCTTCCAGGTCGGCGCCGGGGTAGTGGCATAGGCCCGTCAGGACTTTGGTGAGCGTCGACTCCGGGATAAGCAGGTACTGCGGGTATTTGGGCAGGTTGCGTGCGATGAACATGTCGAGGTAGATGGTGTCCTCGGGCGCAAAGTCGGCCGGGTTCATGATTTCGGTCAGGATGGATACAATGTACTGGCGGTCCACAGTCAGGCCAAACACCTGCTCCTCGGGCAAGTCGCGCGGCGCGCTGCCGTTGACAAGCCGCTTCTCGGGCGAGTCATTGAGGAAGGGGTCTTCGAAGGCTTCGTTCAGCGCACTCAGGAAGCTCGGCGCATGGAACTTGAGGATCATGCGCAAGTAAGGGAAGGAAGGCTCCTGCGACTGGTTGGGTCTCGTCACAAACCGCTTGCTGGCACTGCTGCCGCGCGGCCAGACGACGCTCTGGCCAGAAAACAAAAACCAATAGATCTCCGACTTGGCCTGCTGCTGCGTCGCCTCGTCCATGGTCTCGCCCGTGGGGTAGATGCGGCCGGTCAGCACGTACGACAGGTACGGGAAGATCTTGAGCGCACTGGTGTCGTGCATATCCTGTTCGCCGCCGGCGTTCTCTGGAGGCTCATACTCGCCGTTTGGCATGTGTGGAACGAGCAGCGCGAGAAGGTCGATCAGAGGCGTGATAAAGTCGGCCATAGCTTGGTTCCAGACGTAGACAAGTGCATCGTACAGGCCGTACTGCTTGCACAGGGACGTGATCTGGTCCAGGTCGAGCGTCGCCGTGTTCATGTGGCATATCATCTCCTCAAGCCGGCTCTCCAAGCCGCGGCCAACGTAGTGGTGAACCAGCGCCTTGACCACCGTGGGCGGCACAGCTGTGATGGTCTGGTCGAGAATGTAGGGCTCGAGGGTCTCGAGGAAGATCTCCTCGGTGCCGGTCTCCTCAAACCACTCGTACATCTCGTCAAAGAGGAAGTCGGTGTCGCTCACACTCTCGCACGCGGTGAAGCAGGTCTGCGCCAGCTCGAGCAAGTGACTGTCATCCGCAGCCGCCCGGTTTCTCTGGCGCTGGCCGAAGGCGTACTTGAGCGAGGCTGCCATGATCTCCATCAGCCGTTCTTGGACCATGGTATGTCGCGTGGCTGTGTCTTCGGGCAGGCCAATGGTCAGCTTGTCAGCGTCGCCCGTGTAAAAGCTGGTCGCCAGCTGAATGGCACCGACGTAGTCACCGTGCTCCATCAGGGCGATGAGGCGGTCAGCCCAGTTCGACAGGGCTCCGATGGCCATGTCGTTGAAACCAAGGAGAAACAGGCGCCCCTTGTACGCTTTGAAACCCATAAAGAACGCATCGGCCACAACGCCGTGCATGGATGTGTCCTCTTCATCGAGTGTCTCGACGACATTTTGCAGCTGCCGCGAGAAGAAGTCGGCGTGATAGATGTATCGGTTGATCAAGTCCAGAGACTCGGTGATACGCATGCTGTGGTCCTCAATCACGATAAGGCGCTGCGAGATGGTCAAAACCGCCAGGACAGAGCGAGTCAGCCACTGCACGGCGACAATGGCCTCCTCGGACTTCCAGCGACTGCGCGCCTTGCAGTTCAGGGTCGGCTGTTTGTCGTGGTCCTCCGAGGGAATCTCATCCACGTCCAGCACGGTCAGGATGTTAGACCAGCAGTACACCAGCTTCGCCTTGGAGATGTTGTCGCCAGTGCGCGGGTCGGGCAGCTTGAGCTTCACGGCCGGGAACCATGCCAGGCAGCCGGTCAAGGCGCTGTGCGGCGCTATCTCCTTGGGCCTCGGCGTCTTGTGCTGGGTGTTGGCCACGGGCGTCGTTGACACAATGACCAGCAAATACGGGGTCAGCATGGCTGTGAGGCCCATCGTGTCGGTGGCACGGTCCACGTTGCCAAGCGGCAGAGGTGCAAAGGCCAAGACTGTGCTAGGTCTGGCCGCTTTGCTTTTGGGCGGCGGCTTGAAACCTGGGTAGCGGCCGAGGATGCGATTCGTCTTCACCGTGCGTCCCAGGGAGCCGGTGCCGCGCGTTGCGAGATGCGCAAAGGCCATGCCCCGATCGTCAGCCGACACGAGAGCAGTGCGCCGCGTTCCGAGAAAGCCCAAGCTCGTGATCGAAAAGCCGTGCAAGTGTCCGTCGACGGTCCGGTGTGGATTTTCGGCTTGCGAAGCGTCCATGGGTGGAATTTGAAGGAAGGGCCGCGAGACCCTGCTCATGTCCCAGGTGAAGATCGATCCATCAGCGTGGCCACCGGCGATGGTGGTGTGGTCCGCGGAGACAGCCACGGATGTGACGGCTCCGGCTTCAACGGCTGCGTGGGGACTAGGTTAGCGACAATGTCTGGTCAACCGCACCTCGTTACGTGGCCGTCCCGAGCTCGTACCTTTGGTTCCTGGCCCAATGATCATCTTGAGGTTCTGGTTGTAGTCAAAGACCAGCAAGATACCCTTGGTCGTGCCGACCACGATAGACGCCGAGATGGCCATGCACGTGGGCGAGCCAAAGTTGCGCTTTGCAGACTCTGAGAAGGCCTGGTTGGAGAGCTTCGAGAGCTTTGTCCAGCGCACAACCTCCCACGGCGGCGACGGCGACTCCGTGCTGCCACCAACAACGGACGACGCGGACGAGTCGCCATACTGGAACTGGCTGTTGAGTGAGGTGCTGCGCTGGTGTGCGGCATTGACGGCGAGGAGGGCCGGCGAGGACGGGCGCGAGGAGGGCGAGAGCAGGCCGCTGCCACCGCCGCTCGGGGAGGCGATGCGCGACTGGAAGCGCTGATCAAAGGGCCGAAAGGACGGGCTAGCCCCGCGGAGGCCGAAGCGGGACAGGCTGCCCGAGGACGGGAAGACGCTGCTGCCGCCGAGCGAAGAGACCATGGAGTGGCGGTTGGAGGCTGCCGATTCAGGGACGGACAGTATGGAGTCGCCGCCAGGGCTTCCGGGACGCCGCGGCAAGCCGAGTGCAGACCCGTCTTCGGAGGCGCTGTCGTGGTGCTGCGGCTCATCGAGCAGATCGCGATATCGGTGGTTCCGGGCGGCCGATCCATTCCCCGGGGGGGGCGGGGTGGAGGGCGGCTCCGGCCGGCTGGCTTCAGGGCTCGGCTCAGTCCTGCGCGGCGCAACCCCCGTCTTCTCCGCGACTATCGCGCCATCCACGCTGTCGTCTGCATCGCCGATGCTGCCGTCCGCTGCCGCCTCAGCACCCCGTATCGTCCTCGCATCGTCGTTGTCGTCGTCGCCGCCGCCGGTCGTGCCAGCTCCAGCGTGATCATCGCCGTCTCCGTCACTGCCCGAAGCTGGCGGGGCCGGGTCGGGAAGCTCGAGGACATCTTCGTCTGCCCCGTCCATTGCAGCGGCTCCCCTGCCCACATCGTCGGCCCTCTCCGTCAGACTAGAGCTCATCGGAAAGCAGACATGCAGCGCATGGCGTCGGCGGGGGCGAGAAGGGACAGCGGGTGGTCGAGGGCGGGCAGCCTGGGACAGCCGGGACCTGGCAGGCGCGGGGAAAGGAAGCGGCTGGGGGCCAATTCGAGAGGAGCGATAGCGGCACGGAGGAGGAGCTCTGTCGTGAGAAGGAGAAGGCGTCGTCCGCCCCTGGAAGAGATTAATGTGGACGGGAAATAGGAGGAAGGGGACGGGTTGGAGGAGGAGCAGGAACACGGCACGCCCGCAAAGCTGCTGCCCGGGTTGAGATCACTCGAGGCGTTGTCGCAAAACAAAATAGCTTAGGAGACGGGAAAGGACGGGGAAGGGACGCAGAGAAGCCGTCGTCTTGGCTGCTGGGTGGTTTGGTGATTCGTGTGTCTCTGCTCGCGCAGGCTGGATTCTTGTGGAGTGGATTCGCCGGGCATTACGCCTCCTGTTTATTGATCCCGCTCCTGCCTGCCTGCCGCTGCTCCTGCCTGCAGCAATGCACTGCTGGATGCTGCTAAAAGTGGAGTCTGTCCCGCCACAGCATGTGGCCAGCTGCCCTCCAGGGGCTGCGGTCGCGGCGAACAGGGCGGCGTGTGCTGTGGCGAGCAGCTTACAGCAGGCTACGGGCCGGGTTTGATCCGTGCGCCACGCCCAACAGCGCCTGGAACAAAAAGATCTTATCTTATTATAACACTGCAAGATTCGGAGCAACGCCGGCTGGTTCAGACAGCCGCAACGCTACACACAAACGACCAAAGTGAGCTCCCACCTGTCGCCGCCATGTCCCAGATCGGCCCCGAGCTGCCGCCTCACCTCGCCAAGCGGAAGCGCACGCCGGACAATGACGACGGCGGCACCGAAGACGGCCGGCGCGTGCGGCGCCCGTCGCCGACGACGTTTGGGCCGGCCATGCCCTCGCCGCCTCTGCACCTGACCAAGAACGAAGACGAGATTGCTCTCGACGACAACGACGACGATGACGACGATGGGAGCGGTGTTGGTGCGGTTGGGCCCGCGCTGCCCCCCCCGGCCGCCTCCAGCCCGGCTCGCCGCCCTGTGCTGGGCCCAACAATGGGCCCCGCCATGCCGCCGCCGCCGTCGCCACCACGGCGTGCCGAGGACGAGGGCGACGGCGAGAGGGGCGGCCGTAGCGGCAACAGCCGTGCACGAGGGCCGGTCGGGCGGCCGCGACGGCCCGCGGAATCCGGATCAGACTCGGATGGCTCCGACTCCGACTCCGACTCCGACTACGGTCCCGCGCTGCCTACGGCGGGCAGCGGGCGACATGGTGCAACGGCGGATGACGACGAGGCCGCGAGCGACGGCGACGACGACACCGAGAACGGCACGGCTGCCGCCGCCGCCCTGGCATCCATGGGGGCAGCGCCGACGCTGCGCGACGACTGGATGCTCGCGCCGCCCAGCGACAGCGGCGTCACCGCCGCCGCCAGCCGCGCCGCAGACCCCACCAAGATTCGTGCGCGCAAGTTTGCTACGGGCCGAGCGGCAGCAGCGGGCGAGGCGCGCGTGAGCGCCGGCGGCGGTGGCGGCGCCGCCGCGTCGGCGATTGGCAGTCTCTGGACGGAGACGCTGGAGCAGAAGACAAAGCGGCTGGCCGATGCCGTGCTGGGACGGGCGCCGGGCCCGCCGCGACAGCAGGGGCGGTCTACGCACAAGGACGGCCACGAGCACCAGCACCAGCAGCAGCAGCACCAGATCGGCCCGGCCTCGTCGTCTGCAGCAGCGGCGGCAGCCAAGGCGGCGCGCGACGCCCAGATCAAGGCGTACACCGAGGCCGCGCGTGGCAAGAGTCTCTACGAAGAGCACCAAGAAGCGCTCAAGAACGGCGGCAAGCGGAAGAAAAAGGAGAGGGGGGCCGACCGCGAGGAGACGGGTGAACGAAACCAGGAAGGCCGGCAGCAGCGGCTGCGGCGGCGAGAGGAGGAGGAGGAGGAGGAGGAAGAAGCAGCGGAAGACGAGGATCGGCACCGGCACCGCGCGAACAATAGGGAGCGAGACCACGGCCGAGACCGCGTCGACAGGAGGGATGGAGAGTCCCGGCGGGACAAGGACAGAAGGAGTAACAGGGATGGCCGGGATGGCCGGGATGGCCGGGACGACCGGGACGACCGAGACAGCCGACATGACCGGGATAGGAAGGACAGAAGGGAACGACGGAGCAGCCGGGACGACAAGGACGACCGAAGCAGACGGCACAGGCGGGACGAGAGAGACAGAGACCGAGATAGGCGGCATGGGCGAGGGGATGGGTCCGACCGGCACAGTCGCCGCGACCGCCACGACCATCATGACCATCATGACCATCACGACCGCCACGACCGCCAAGACCGAGACCGCAGCGGGCCTCCCACGCCGAAATCCAAGGCCGGCAAAAAAGAAGACAAGGAAGAGGACGACCCGAGCACGCGCGCGTTCGACCGCGACAAGGACATGACCCTGAGCGTGCAGCTCAACCACAGGCAGCGGCGGGAGATGGTCAGCCGCGCAGGCGACTTCGGCGGCCGGTTCAGCAAGGGCAGCTTCTTGTAAATCGGGAAGGGGGGGGGAGGTGAGGGGTTCAAGTGCCGCTGAATCACATATCTGCGGAGCATCTTTTTGATTGTTTCTCTTGGTCAACTTCATTTTCATTTTTCCCCCAAGAGGCAGAGGAAAGGCTTTGCCTTGAAAAATAGATCGGGAGAAAAAAGAAAAGTATAAATAAAAAAGTGGCAAGCAACGCTATCTGATATAAATACTGAGGAGGAGGAGGTGAAACAACGGGAGGGCAGAGAACACGCAAAAAGACAAAAACCAAAACTCCACTGCGCCGTGATTCTTTTTTGCTTCCTCGCCACCACGGGAAATAAAAAAGTACAGAAAAAAAAGGGGGGTCATAAAACCAATCCACCTCCGGTTATGCAAGCCACACGACGGAAACCGAAACGAGAAAGGAAAGTGTAGATTGGGGGGGGGGGGGGGAGGAAGGGGGGGAACACATCGCTCCCTAACAGCAGCTATTTACCAGATAAGCCTCGTGATGTAATAACAATAAAAATAACAAGATCAGAAGATGGGACGCAGGACATATTGTTGAGGTCGAGGGTGGGGGGTTGTACGACGGGTGAGGTTGGGTGAGTCGAGAGGAGGAATGGGATGGGGTATAAAGAAAGATTTGTGTTGGGTTGAGGAGGAAGGGGAAAAGCCGCCGTTCATATAAGAGTAGAAGGAAACTGGAAATCCCCTCGGCACGTAGTTGGTGCTACTTTGTTTAGTTCCGAACACCAGCTTCCAGTTGAGAAGGAGTCACCTCCGGGGTCGCAGCAGACTGAGCTGCCTGGGCTCCCTGCTGGCTTGACTCGCCCTGCCGCCGGCGGAACGGCCGCAGGTTCTCCATCCAGTTGCTGTGGTTGGCAGTCGGCTGCTCGTCGGCCTGAGGCTGGGCCGTCTGCACGCCAGCTCCGGCTTGAGCTGCGTTTTGTGGCGCACCCTGCGCAGTGGCCATGCGCGGGCCCAAGACAAAGCGGGCCGGAAGGAGTCGGTTTGGACCGCGCATGGTTCTCCAAGTAGCAGCTGGCCGCACGGGCATGGTCATCCGACGCCCCATGTCGATGTTGAAGGAGCCAGGGACAGGGACAGCAGAACCAGCCGGCAGCTGGCCAGCTGCATCGGCATTCTCTAGTGGCGGGGCACGGGGCTTGGGCGTGTAGTAGTCGGCCTTGCAGAGAGGGCAACAGGCACGGCGGCTTGTCAGCCAAGGGTCAAGACAGACGGCATGGAAAGCGTGGCCGCATGTGAGGCCGCGAACGTCGTCGTCGTCCTCAAGCGTGTCGATGCAGATAGCGCAGGTATCGCCTGACGTGCCGACACACTCTGGCGGAAGGGCCGAGTCGATATGTTCGTCTTCTTCGTCGTCGGAGTGGTGGTAGTGCTCGTCGGACGTGCGAGTTAGTGCATCCTTAGAGTAAACGTTGAGATCTGGCGCGTCGCCGTCCGCAGAGGCCAACGAGGCGCGCGCATCTGTGGCCGCCGCTGCTGCCGAAGCCCCGGTCGTGTCTTCGGCCGTGTCTGTGGTCGCAGTCGTGGTCGTGGCCGTTTTTTGGGTCGTCGCAGCAGACTCCTCAGAGCGTGGCGATTCGGGCGAGACAGGCGTGTTGGCAGCAGATGACGTAGACGCAGAAGCAGTTGCCGCATCGCCTCTAGATGTGCCGGCATCGGTAGAAGTGCGGTTTTGGGTCTCGTTCACGGGTGCAATGACGCCCTCGGCAGACCGAACGCTGCTTGGCCGGCTGGGTGCATCGACGCCGCCGCGCGTGGGAAGGCCTTCCTCGGCACGGCTGGCAACCCAAGACTTGTACTTGACCATGGGGAACTTTTCGTTCACCTCGTCGATTGTCATGAGCTTCTTTTCTCTGCGGCGGCGGCGGGGTTGCGGCATGTTCTCCAGATTTATTGGTTCGCCGCTCTCGACCGCGAGCCGCATCTGTCTCGCACGGGCATTGTACCGGAAGCAGTACTTAACACCAACGATGATCCTAAAGGATGGAAGCAGAGAGAAACGATGTCAGATCAAGGAAATAAACAAACCAAAAAAGAGGGGGAGAGAGAGCGACAGAGACGTCACCACCAGGGATGGGGGAGCACACTCACCAAAGATTGGTAAAAACAACGCCGAAGCCCAAGGCGACGAAAAACAGCAGGGGGGAACTACCGCCGCCGCCGTTCGTGGTGCTTGTGGTCGTCGAAGCAGGAGGGCTCACGCTGGTGGCATCAGGCACCCCTGTCGTCGCCGGAGTGGCAGAAACACCTGGTGAGGTCGCGGGCGCCGTCGCCGAAGTGACGGCTGCTGCCGCGGTCGTTGAAACAGCGACAGCCGTCGACGCAGCCTGTCTCGCCAGAAGGGCAGCGCCCTCCAGCACTTGGTTGATAAGCGGCATCGTGCGGGCGTTGGGGAGAGATCAACGTCGGAACCGCGGCCACAAAAAGGGGGCGAAAAGGACGCCGCTGGAGAAGGCGACAATAGGAATCGAACGCGACGGGTGGGATGGTTGAGGGCGTGTCGAGGGTTTTAGGTGAGACGTGGTGAGAGTCGGTCAAGGTCTCGGATCAATTTGGACAGACGTGGTGATCGTCGCAGAGGGAGATAAGGGTCGCAGCGGGAGAGGAGTTCGGCAAGGCGATTGAGGGACGAAGCAAATGAAACCAATGGAACGAAGCAAAAAAAGGAAGCCGAGGGTGGTTCAAGACCGAGCCGAATTGCCGTGCCGTAGACTGAGCAGCGGGCAGCTGCGTTTCAATAAGGCAAAGGCGAACAACGCCTTGAGTGATTCATGGGGAGGCAGGGCAGGCAGGGCGTGGTGATTCGAATGGGTTCGAAGAGTTCGAAGGGTGGCCGACGTCAAGGGCATTCAGGTCCGAGCTTTAGGAGGATGAATAGGGAGGATGCTGAGGGCAAAGCGATCGCGAGATGGTTGACGACGGCCGAGAAGGAGGGAGAAAAGAAAAAGGAAAAATGGAAGGCGATTGAGAAAATTAGAGGGGAAAGGAAAAAGAAACGAAAAGGTCAAACGGCGATGTTGGTTGGCATCCAGTTGCCTCGTGGGGTGACTGTCGACCTTTTCTTTTCTTTTTTTGCGGTCGTCGGACTGTTGGAATGTGGTCTGTCGCCGACAGACGTTGCCCCGAGCGAGGAAAGGGAGGAAAAGGAGGAAGAAGAATCGCGGTGGTGAGAGGAGGAGAGGAGGAGAGAAGGAGAGGAGGAGAGGAGGAGGAGAGAATAGGGCGTTTTGGGAAATGCGGGATAAAGAGGGAAAGAAGGGAATGGGAAAGAAGGGAGGAACGAGGGGGCGGAAGCGGACAAAAAGAGGAGAAGCGTCAGCCAGGACGTGGTGAGCAGGGAAGGAGCGGCGCAAGTATTACTCCATAAGGACGTATTGGGCGTGGCGGAAGGAGCGGAGTCAATAGGACGCAGTTGGCCGCAGTGATTGGCGGCGCACACTAATTACCACAGCCGACTTCAAACAAGGTCCTCTGGAAGCACAGACAGGCAGGGTCCACGGCTCTTGCGCTGTTCTGCATCTGCATCTTGTTGCGCGGGCTGGGGGAAAGGGAAAGGGTGCCCTGCAGGAAGCGCTGGCGCCAATAGGGCAGGCGCTCTGCCACTTCCAGCGTCGCTCTTGCCTGTCGCTCTGTGGGCGAGGCGCCGCACTAGGCGGGATTGTGGGTCTCCACTGGCTATGGGGCATGCGACTCCGTACGGAGTAGTGAGAGCTGCTGTGCAAGAGAGGAAGGCAAGTGCGACGGAGGGGCAGGGGCGGAGACGAAGGAAATCGCAGAGGACAGGGCTCTTTCCGTTTTCGACGTTTCGAAGGCCTGTCGTTCTGCTCGTCTTTTGCAGCGCTTCAATGAAAATAAGGAAAAGGGGGGAGGGCGATGGGATCGGGGAGAATACGAGTCAGCATACAGCGGGCGCAACCGACGCGCAGTGGCTGGTCGGCAACAAAGGAGACCCATGCGTGATTGTAATCACTTTTGCTGCTTTTGGCAAGAGGCGTCTACGGAGTACGGCGTAGGACTATTGCTGTGGCGGAGGGCAGGCCAAACATCCACAGCGCTGCAGTGTCTTTTACGCAAGACACCAACGAGCAAGACAAGATCTTGCTTTCTTGTCGCAGAATTGTGTCCCCCCCCCCCCCCTCCTCGGCCTCTTGGTCTTCCTCGCCCTCTTTTTCTTGTGGCCTGCGCCCCGGCCAACGCCTGCTGGCTGCAGGCACTTTGCCAGTTGCGTCGTAGTCTGGATCTCGGGCGCTCGGCGCATCTCGAGCAGCTGGCTGTCTCGTATTTTAGAGGCATGGACCACGGAGCAAAAACGGCTCTGGGCTTGTCCTGAAGGGGCTGGGGAGGGGGGAAAAGGAAAAACAGCCGCCTGCGAATCAGGACTAGCCTGGTCTGGATCGCGAGAGCAGGGGGAGGCGGCGGTGGGATGACTTGTTTTTGTCGCTTTCTGCGTGTTCAAAGTGGTCTGTTGTTTTTTGGTTCTAAGCTATTGTTCTGGCCACTTTCTTTTGATTTTCGGCGGAGTATTCCGTGTGCAGCTCCTGGTTGCCAGAGGCCTAGAACAGGCTGTCTGTCCTGCTGTGCTGTCTCCAACAGTCCGACTGCAGCAACACAAAGCATTGTGGAGGGGGAGACGACGTGACGCTGCCCAGCCGGCAATGCTGCCGTGGGACGAGTTAAAGTATATGTACATGAAGAAAGTTGGCTTAGTTTCATCCTGGCCGTACGAGAAAGTCTCACACGCAGCACGGAGTATTCCGTACTCGTACGCAGATCTCGCGAGATGCCCAGCAAGAAGAGCAAAGAGAGCAGCAGCGTGGCGGTGAGAAAGGTTGAGGGCGGAAAAACTTTAACAAAATCGAGAAGCTGCAGAAATGGTAAGACATTCTAAGATGGCACAGTCGGCCGCCGAGGCAGGGGGGCGGCAGGCATCCATTGCTATGGTATCGCCATCTTTTGAAAAGGGGGGGCGAGGGCCGCGGCTGCATCTCGATTTTGGCTGCCGCTGTCGGAGGGGAAGCGAGCATCCTGCCCAAATCACGGTATCGCAAAAAGTCACAGGGCCGCAGGGTCCCAGAATCAAGCACAGGACGCCTCGTATTATCTTCCCGCTGGGCGACGAACGGCCGGCCTCGTCCTCGTAATTCCCCGGCTGCTCCGATCTGGCGCCGCGACGCCTGTGATCAACAAACCATAGAGTACCCCGTCGCAGTCCGAACGATGCATGACGGAGCAGCCACAGCAATGCTCCTCGCCGCTGCCACGTCCACCGTACGGCGCACGAGCAGAGAACGGGCTGTCTGGCTGCCCCTGCAACGCATAAACAGCGGGTCTCTGGCAGGCTGCTCTAGCTGTCTTGGGTCTAAGAGGGGCGTTGGTTGTCAGGATTTACGACGTACGACGTCCGACCATGTCTCAGCCCCCTCCTCTCCGCCTCCAGAATGTGCATGGCCGACGGAAAACCAAAAGGGATCAGCATCGGGGGGTGGGATGGCCCGACTGGCAGTGCAGGATGTGCAGGGAAAAGGCTAGCCTGGCGTAGCCAGAGGATGAACGAACGGAGAATACGGAGTATATACGGAGTACGTCGTAACGCTTTCATCGCCTTGTGACGTCCAGTTTTTGTGCGCCGCGGCACGAGGGAGTCGTATGTCCGCTTTGCCCGGAAGATATCCGAGCAAAGCAGCTTCGCGGCCTGCCGTGCCCGAGGAGGACGCGTAGGAGGCGGCCCCAAACAAAGGAGCTGCACAACAGAGCACAAACACTACGTGTGATGAGCAGGGACACAAAGTGAAAACGGGGGGTGGAGGGCAGAAAAGGAGGGGGGGCCGGCCCAAACCGACGGCCTTTTGTTGTTGTTGTTTTTGTGTTTTTCGTCTTTCTCGTCTTTGATGGTCTTTCTCGCCGTGTGCATGAATCGTGGCGCGACCGTGAAAGCGGCCACAGGGGGGCCGGCAGTGTCTTGGTTTCTGCCCTGTGTTCCCCTGTTCGCGACGGACGTGGCACACGTTCATCTAATTTTTGTAGAGGGGGAGGAAGAAACGACTCAACCCCAAAAAACAAGGTAAGATAGTTCTGGGGGCACATCCAGGTTACACTGCTCTGCCTGTCCATCCAACCCCCATTAATATGGAGCACGCCACCCGCAAATAGAACACTCCTGGTCCTGCTCGCAGAGCGCTCTCCACAGAAAGACAAAAGGGAAAACGGAAAAGCAGCAACAACCAGACGGGATCGCCTTGGCGAACCAGCGGCCAGGCCATCCCAGCGAGGGGGTGCGGGAACCAGATTCTCCCGGGAAGAGGATGGAAATGCTTCGCAGGAGCAGGCATCGCCCTCGGTCGTCGTCATCGTCCTCGTCGACACCGGCGTTTTGTCCTCTCCCTCTTGCCCGACGAGCGACATTGTAAGATACGGAGTTTACACGCACACACACACTGTTGTAAGATACACACACGCGGGATGCCTCTGGCCCTCCCGAATTGCCCTGCATCACCTGTAGCCGCCCGATCGAAACCGGCGCCACAACCACCTAGAGAATGAATGGTGTCTCGGCCTCCTTTTTTTCTGTTTTCTTCTTTGTCCATCCCCTGCCCCCCTTCCCCCTTTTCCCATTCTCCTTCCGCCTTGTCTCGTTCTCTCCCGTCTACCCTTCCCCCTACCCTACAGCGTCAGGATGCATCTACGGGGTACGCGCTTGAACCGTCGTCCCGCCGCAGCGAGCCTCGCCTTTTCACACGGACGAATGGTAGAGACACGACAATGCGGTTTTCTGCCTTTGCCCCCCTCCCCCCTCCCCCCTCCCCCCTCCCCCTGCCGTCTCTGTAACACCCACGACACGCTGGCACAAGGAGCGAAAGAAGGAGGCGGAGCAACGAGTCCAAGGACGGGGAACGCCATCACTCGCTTCAAAAGGCTGCCGTTTAGCCCGTCTCCGCCATTGGCACAACCCATTCGAGGTGATTTCTCATCACACCCTCCCTCCCCGGGGGTCGCATGGCAGCGTTAATTGCTCCCTTCCAAGCGTAGGCAATGCGCCACGCAGGTAAAGCATACTCCGTAGAACTCTGAATGGCAGGTGCCCCTGCCCGAAGCCCTTCGCGCCCGTTCTTGCAGCTTCTTCCTGGCTTGCGGCTCCTCCCACGGCCTCGCATTGATATCAAGTCGAGATAAAGACACTGTTATTGTATTCGTCTTGTCAGCTGCAAGCGGGAGAGCGCCTCCCCCCCTGTTCTTGTGGCGTGGGGACATCGTGTTTTGTCACAGCACCAGCCGAGGGCGCCTAGATGCAGACATTGCACAGAAAAAAGAGAAGACGAAAGCCGAGAAAATAAATTAATATAATCTAGAAATGAAACAATCAAGACACAAAAACCAAACAGAGAACAAGGAAGGACGAGCGGTCAGGACATGTCTGGTCACATGACCAGTCACGGGGCTTCCCACGACGACGACCTTGCCGGACGCAGCAGATCGATCCTCGCACGAATTGCTTGCAGTCTTGGAAAAAGAAGTAAGTATTTGTCTGTTTGTCACTGCCAAAGAAGCCTAAGAAATACAGCAACGTAATCTCTCAGTAAGGCCAGAAAAAAAAAAGACCTGAAAACAGGCATCGTTCTTTTTATCGTTCCTGTTGAAGGTCGTTCTTCGGTCTGGAGCCACCGCGCCAAGGCGTGATGACATAAGTCGCGTCCATGAGCAGCAGCTTCCTCCCCACTACAAAGGACTCCGTACGATGACA
This sequence comes from Ophiostoma pallidulum, assembly GCA_019925425.1. NCBI lineage: Eukaryota > Fungi > Ascomycota > Sordariomycetes > Ophiostomatales > Ophiostomataceae > Ophiostoma > Ophiostoma pallidulum. The sequence goes on along the minus strand of JADHKO010000008.1, from coordinate 251,368 downwards.
GGTGCGTTCTGTTGTTTTGGCGGGGAAAGGGCATTCCAGAAAAGCTAGGACCAACACACATCACAGAATAGCAAACCGAGCTTCCACTTTCTTTTCCTCACACCTCTCTCAGAGCAAAAAGGTCCCCCAACCATCACCATCATGACTGCTGAGCCGAACCCCATGTAAGCTTTGGAGCGGGACGGGTCAGAGCGGGTTTCTGGACACGATCAAGAAAAGAAAATGAAAACGAAGAGGGGCCAAGAAGAAGAAAGGCAGCTCCCGCTAACCAGAAGACATGGGCAGCGTCTTTTTCGACATTACTGTCGGTGGTGAGCTTTTATTCTTTTTTTTTCTTTTTTTCTTTTTTTGCCTTTTGCCTTGTCTCCAGAAAAGCTGACACCGCCCCCCCCCCCCCCCCTCCCCCTCCCCTTCCCCTGCTTCCAGGCGAGCCCCTGGGCCGCATCACCTTTGAGCTCTTCCAGGACGTCGTCCCCCGGACCGCGGAGAACTTCCGCCAGTTCACCACGGGCGAGGCCAAGGACGCCCACGGCAAACCGCGGGGCTACAAGGGCAGCAAGTTTCACAGAATTGTACGGAAGTAGAGAGGGAGCTCGGGTCACTTTCCTTCTTGTTTCTCTTTTTTCTTCTTCCTCAACCCTCTCCACCCTCGGCCTCTGGCTAACACCCCTTCCCCCCCCCCTCCCTCCTTACAAAGATCCCCAATTTCATGTGCCAGGGCGGCGACTTTCTCAACGGCAACGGCACCGGCTCGACCTGCATCTACAACGACCGCACCTTTGCCGACGAGTCCTTTAAGCTCAAGCACGAGCAGCCGGGACTGCTGTCCATGGCGGTAAGCAGCTCTCGGCCCCCCCCCCCCTTCTGCGCCCCGGTTCCTAGAATCCATACTGACTTTAGACTGACCCCCCCCCCCCCCCCCAAGAATGCCGGCCCCAACACCAATGGCTCGCAGTTCTTCATCACCACTGTGCCCACGCCCTTCCTCGACGGCAAGCACGTCGTCTTTGGCAAGGTCAAGGACGGCATGGACGTCGTGCGCAAGATGGAGCACGTGCGCACCGGCGCGCGCGGCCGCGACCAGCCGGACCTCGACGTCGTCATCGCCGAGAGCGGTCAGATGTGAATAAGATCGGGGAGGGGCCGGGGGACAAATAGAGAGGGAAGGCAAGTAGGGTGGCGGGCGGATGGCCAAAAAGAAACGCTCCTGTTTCCAAAACCCTTATTGTGGACGCATGGTAACAAAGGCAGAACCAAAAGGCAAAAAAAAAGAAGGGAAATAGAAGAAAAGGCGATTTCATTGTTTGTGTGTTACTTGTTTGTGTGGTGAAGTATGTTGGTTGGCGGTCGTTGTCTCATCCATCTGCTCTCACGACGCCGAGAAAAGACAAATGCGGCCGCAGCTTCCCCTACTCACAATCACACTTGCAATGCCCATGCGACCGCTTGGTGCGTGTCCCCATTTGTCTTCCCCCAGAAATACATACGGAATCGAAAAGCACCCTCAAAAAGACAGCAAGCGTCTGCTAGCATTGCCCTTCTGCGTCCTCCCCCTCCCTCCTCCTACCTGTGTCTGGCACACATGTTGTCGGTTTGTCCATAAGGGACGGGGGTTTTCTCAGCCGCCGAGCTTGCGTCCTGAAGGAAGACACGGTCCGAATCAAACCAAAGGCGCAGGACGTAAAATTGAAAAGAGATACTTGAACAAATGTGCGCAGGGAATGAGAGACGGTTGTGTTCGCGAGAAAGCATAGGAAAAGAAGCAAAAAAAATGAATGGCATGATGGCAAAAGAAGGACACGATGGTAAATTAAAGTTAAAAAAATAGAAACAAAAAAACAAAATGGTATTTTTCTATAAATCACACGAGTCCGGCCACAGCCGGCCAGGACATCCCCACCTACCCTCTTCCTATTCAGGCTCGCCGCACCCTCAGCAGAGTAGTCATGGTGCCGTTCCGTGCACCACTGATGCTGCGGACACTGCTGGTGCTGCTGGCGGCGGTGGTGGACGCAGACAGGAACGGCTGGACGGTCAGGGTCTGGCCGAGCGTCGGGGTCAAGGCCGGCGTTGAAGAGGTTGCAGGCGTAGCAGGAGTCCCGCTGCTGCTGCCGCCGCTGTTGGTGGTGGACGGCGCCACCGTCTCAGTCACAAAAGTCGTGCTGTACGACGTCAGCGTGTGTGTCGTCCGGCCCGACTTGGTCGTGGGCGAAGTCGAGGAGGCGGTGCCGGTGGTCCCGCTCCCGCCCTCGGGCACCGTCACGGTGATGTAGACCGGAGCCTGCGTCTCGGTGACGGTGACGACAACGGTATGGTCGCCGTTGGCGTTTGCGGCGGCGACGCCGCCACCCGAGGCGGTTGTGGCAGCCGTGCCGGTTGCAGTGCCAGCCGCAGCACTAGTCGCAGAACGAGTCGCAGCGGCGGTGTTCGCTGTGGTGGTGTTGTTGCTGCTGCTGCTGCCGCTGGCACCCGGAACGCTGACCTGGAAGGCGCCGATCTCCAGCTCAGTGAGCACGGCGGCGTTGTTCAGGTCCTGGCCGACGATGAACGACGAGCCGACGTTGTTGGTGCTGTCCAGGGCCTTAACGGACGAGCCGCTAGCGCCCACCACGGCGACATCCATGCAGCTAGTGTAGTACTGCAGCAGGGTGATGTTGAAGCCGTCGGAGGGGATGTCCGTCGGCGAGCCGGCCTTGTTGAACGTCGGCCAGCTCCAGATCCAGTAGAGGGTGTAGTTGGTGCTCGCAACCAGGTCGGTGGGCAGCTGGAAGTCGTTTTGGCACCAGAGGTCGGCGCCCTGGGGGGACTCGGCGACCTTGCTGAACTTGGCCTGGCGGGCCAGGGAGATGTTCTGGCCGTTGACTTGGTAGCACTGGCCGTCATCAAAGTTGCGCGTGGCCAGCAGGCGGCCGCGGCCGTCGCCACCGGTGCCGTCGGCCGTCCAGTTCTGGAACACGTCGAGGAAGAGCTCGTTGCTGGAGGGCTGTGTGGTGCCGTAGATGTAGACGGTGCCACGGTTCAGCGGCTTCGTGGGGTTCGTGTCCGGCAGCGTGACGTGGCCGTTCTCCTGGTACCGCAGGGCAACGTAGTCGCCCGCAGACACGGAAAGCATCGGGAACCCGGCGCTGTAGCTGCCGATGGTCTGGCTAGGGTGGCACAGGGCATCTGTCGCCAGGATGGTGTTGCCGGTGGCGCGGCCGTTTGGCGGCACCAGGTAGTTGTCCATGCTGTCGGAGAAACCGGCAACCGCACGCGAGACGTAGCTGCGGATGTAGCCGGGAGCGCCGGCCATGGTGCCGTTGGGCGCGATGAGCATGAGCTGCTCAACCCAGGAGTGGGCAACGACAGGACGAACGGCGGCGAGGATGAGGAGGGCGGCGGCCGTGAGGCCGAACTTGGGGCCAGTCTGCTTCATGTTGGGCAGAGGCAAGTTGGTGTACGTTGGGGGGGGGTTCGTTTTGCTGCTTTCTCAGAAAGGTTCGCGTTTGGTGATGCCAAAAGTGAGGCTGAAGAGGAACGAGCGGCGATGAAAATTTCAAAGATTGAAAGAGGGAGAGAGGTCGGGGGAAATACAGTCTGTCGAGGGCTCTGCCCTGGCGCCTGCGGGAGACACGACGGTTTTATAGGGGAAAACAGCAGAGCAGATAGAAAGCAAGAAGACCGGTAAAGGAGCGTGTGTGTTGGTGAACAAAACAGAAAAAGAAAGGCGTTGAACGACCGGCGTTGTGACAAGATGGACAGACCCGCTGGCAGATGAAAGGAAGGAGAGAGGGAGGTGAACAGTTTGCTCAGGAAGCCATGTGCGTGGGTTTTTTGTCTTGTTGACTGTGGGGGTTATTTTCTGCCCTCTCTTGTTGTGTGTGTGACGGCTTGAAAGGCGGTCTGTTGTTGTTCAGGGCGCCGTCAAAGGCATTGTTTTCTCAGGTGAACAATGACGAAAGAGGAAGGAACGATGGACAAAGCCGCGCAGTAAAGGAAGGTGGGGGGGGGGGGGTCAGAGAAAGCGGGAAGAGAGGAAAGAACAAAGATGAACAAGAAAGAGCAACCGCCAGAAGGGAAGGGAGAGAAGAGACAACGCCTTTGTTCGCGAGGCTGTGCCACGACGCTTTCTTGTCCGGTCCCGTGAAGCCGCGGCGGGCGAGTGACGAGGTCTGCAGAGCTGGTGAGAACAGGGACTCCGAGGCTGGAGGTTGGAGCTCTTTGCGTGGCGATGACACAGGTGTCCTCGTGAGAGCGAAAACCGAGGGGAAAAGAAAAACAGAGGAACAGAGGAAACAAAGGAAACAAGAGAAGAAGACAAGGTGAGATAAAAGGAAACGAGAAAGAAAACAAAATTGAAAACGAAACAAAAGGACCCCGTCTGGGGGGGGGGGACGCTCCGATCCTGTTATATTCTCATTTCGGCCTCGAATGTTGCGGCCCATCGCTTGATGAGCAGGACTGCCTGCGCAAGTTTTGCCACGCCCGGCGGCCAGCTTCTACGAGAGCGTGCGAGAACGCATGCTGCATGCACGAGCAGGTCTCGCCATCTGGGGCCCGCAGGCGGGAGCCCGGCAGCGACAGCTTAGCGAGCAGAGAGACTCGTCCCTTCCAATGCAGCCTCCTCCTCCTCATGGGAGGGGGGACCACGCAGTGATGCCGTGGTGTGGTGTGCACCTCCGTCCTAAAAGGTCGCGTGTCAGGGATCGACGGGGGCGTTGGGAGTCGGGAAAACAGAGACCAGGAGGGGGAAATCGAAAAAAGGAACAGAAAAGGACAGGAGAAGGAGAGAAAGAGACTGAGAAAGGAGGGAAGAGGGGAGGGGGGGCATGGTCGCAGCACAGACGGTCGACAGCCAGTGGATGGTGGGTGACCAGGAACGGCAAAGAAACAAAGCAAGCGGGACGATGTCGAGCAGGGGAGAACAATAGGCGCGGGTGTAGCGTTGGACAAGGCAGGGGGGGAATGAAAGAGAAAGAAAAGAAAAGAAGGGGAAAAAAGAGACATGGGTATGAAGTGAAAGAACGAGAGCAACAGGCAGACGAGGTGCACGGTGAGAGCCGCCGCGCCGTCACGCTGTCACGCACGACCGCGCAGACCCTGTCCATCGGGTCGACGTTTCAGATCTGCGGCCAGGGGGGGGGAGGGGGGGGAGGACGAGACGGAGACGGGGAAATGAGCTGCCACAGACGTCGGCAAGGCGGCTAAACGCCAGGGCCTGGGAGGCAGAGCAGGGGTTGTGACAGCATCGGGCAGTGAACAAGGGGAGGGGGGAGAAGGTATCGCAATGACGGGGTTGGTGATGATTGATTGGCCGAAAGGCGTCGATTTCCTTTTTGGGCGTTTTCTATTCTGTTTTTTCCCTGCCCTGGCGACTGGGCAATTTCACAGCGCTGACTGCTTGATAGGGCCAGGCCGGACCTCGTCGCCTCATTTCCCCATTCGGGCGTTTGCAGTTGTGGGACAAGAAGAGGGAAAAAAGACAAAAGGCGAATGGAGCAGAGACGAGAGGAGAACGGAGGGGGAACGAGGGGCCTGTGCGGATTGCGAAAGCCCGGCCGGCGGCGCGCTGGTTTGATGTTCGCCTGGATGTCGACAATATCACGAGGGCGACTCTTGACTCTTTATTTCTTTGATCGGCGAACCCTGTCAAGTATGATCGTCGTGCAGGGATGGGAGGGGGGGGGGGGGGGGGGGGAAACGGTGCGAGCTAGGCCCACGCTTGCTGCCGGGTCAGCTGAGCCCCAAGAGGCGGGCGCAGAATGGGGTGGGCGACGGGGGATAGGGTGAGAGACGGGCCAGCACGAAAGACCAGGAGGGCGGAGACG
>JADHKO010000008.1:135322-245551 GCA_019925425.1 Ophiostoma pallidulum | reverse complement strand
GGCCCGCCCCCCCCCCCCCCCCCCCCCCCCCCCCCCCCCCCCCCCCCCCCCCCCCCCCCCCCCCCCCCCCCCCCCCCCAAAAGAAGAATAACAGAGAGAAAGAAAAAAAGAAAAAAGAAAGGGACGTCACGGTGTCGTGGGCCACGAGAGAAGAGCATCCAAGGGCATAGGAGCAGAAGACACCAATGTGGTTCTTATAAACTGGCTAGGCGCAAAGTAAAAGGCCGAAAAAAAGGAACACAAGAGAGTATCAAGAAGTAGGAATAGTAAAGAGAAAACGAAAAGACAAAAAGACAAAAGAAAAACGCATCCAAAATAGATCAGCAAAAACTCCAGGAAAGCCAACCCCCCCCCAAAGATTACCCAAGAGCAAAAGATCCCCGTCATATCGTTTGTTTCATATCTTCCCCCCCCCCCCCCCCCCTACCGCCAGCTGCTGAACCCGTTGTGGCTCAGCTTCGGCATCGACGTCACCGGGAATCCGCCGTCCAGGCTGTCGGACCGGCCCCGCTTCAGGCCGCGGGCCGGCTGCATCTGCTGCTGCTGCTGCTCATGATGATGATGCGGTGACACGGTGGAGGCCGTGCTGCCCACCGTCGACACCGACACATCGCCACCGCCACCGCCCGTGCCCGCCGTCGGCCAGCCGCTGAGCGCCGACGTCATGTCGCTCGCATCCCAGTCGGGGATCTCGCTGCCGCCGCCGCCGCCGTTGCCACCGTCTCCTCCACCGCTGCCGACCGTGCTGCCGGCCAGGAACGGGTCAATGGCCGCATGGCGGTGCTGGCTGCTGTGGTGGTGATGGTGTTGTTGCTGCTGCTGCTGCTGCTGCTGCTGCTGGTGTTGGTGGGCAAGCACCATGTTGTTCTCCGCATCCGGGGACGCGCCCGAGCCGCTCGAGGCCGCCGACATGAAGCTCAGCTGGCTCTGGAACCCCTGCGGGTGGTGCCCATACGGGTTGTTGCCCGACGCCGCTGCGGAGACGTTTGCGGCCACGGCCTGCTGGTGCTGCTGGTGCTGCTGGTGGTGGTCGTAGGGCGACGGCAGCGAGGCCGTCGGCGGCGGCGTCGTCAGACCCGCACCGCCCCCGTACGCCGACGCGTCCAGCAGGCTGATGGGCGACGGCACGCCGTAGACCGGCTGCGGCGCTTGTGGCGACAGCGAGTGGTGCTGGCGGTACACCGCGGCAGCCGCCTCCGCCGTCGCTGCCGCGACCGCCGCGCTGTCGTAGTTGTAGTTGACCGCCGCCGCGTTGTAGCCGGAGGCGGCGACCACGGCAGCCGCCATGCTGGGGTCCCACGTGGTGCCGCTGAGGTGCTCGCTCATGGCGGCGTTGAGGTGCTGCTGGTAGCCCGGGTGCGGCGACATGATGTTGTCGCGGCTGGTCGGGTAGGCCATCTGGTGGTGGTGGTGGTTGTGGTTGTGGTTGTGGTGCTGCGGCGTGTGCATCTGCGACTGGTGGTGCGCCGCATGCGCGGTGTGCTGAGACGCCTGCTGCGTCTTGCTGCTCCCCATCACCAGCGCCTGCCGCTGGTGGTACTCGGACGTCGGGTCGATGGTCGTGAGGAAGCGCCAGCCCGTGCCGGCGGGCGTCTTGACCACCTCCATCTTCTTCTCGTTGACGCTGTACACCGTCTCAAACGTCCACACGATCACAGCCCGCCGCGTCCACGTGCCCGCGGCGCCGTCGAAGGCGCCGCCCGGCGGCGACGCGCCCGTCGTCGACGAGGGCCCGCACGACCACAGCTCCTGCAGCATCGCAATGTTGCGCACGAGATCCATCTGCGTCGGCGTGCCGCCGCTGCCGTTGCTGCCGTTGCTGCCGCCGCTGCTGTTGCTGCCGCTGCTGCGCGCCGACGACGTCGACACAAAGCTGTCGTCGCCCGCCGCCGCCCCATCGTCGCCGCCGCCGCCGCCGCCGCCAGCATCATCGCCATGCGCGCTGCGCCGCCGCGAGGAGACCCCGGTCGCCGTCGTGGCCGTCGAGCCGTACGAGGACCGCTTCTTGGAGCTGGCACGCTGCGCCGCCGTCGCCACCGCCGCCGCCGTGTACCCCTCCGAGCCGTCTGCGCCGACCTCTGGCTCGAGCGGGTGCTTGCGGTAGGCCGTCAGATGGCTGAGCATCGAGGCCCACTCAGGCGCCGGGAACGGCACGGCCAGCTGCTGCCGCCGAAGCCGTGCGTTGTTGAAGCAGTCGCAATGGCCGCCGTTGCCCACGCCGTGGCACCCGGGCCGGTGCATGTACTGGTTGCCGATCTCGCGCGTGATGACCGACACCGGCACCTGGTCCGCGCCGTTTGTGCCCTCGTCGGCCGAGCTGCCGTTCTGCATCAGCTCCCACGGCCGTGCCAGGCGCGTCACCGACTTCCAGCGGTGGTTCTGCAGCCCGGGCTGCTCAATCGTCACCTCGACGAGGCTGTTGAGCTCCGACCCCTCGGGGAACCGCTCCGGCTCCTGCACATCGAGCGTCACGTGGAAGTGCAGGATGTCGCGCAGGTCCTCGCGCACAACGCCGTCCAGGGCATCGGTCATGGGACCCGGGAAGCGGTCCTCCCAGTCCTGCGCGATCTCGCGGACGGAGCTGGCCTCCTTCTGGCTCAGGGCGCGCGTGTACTCCTGCAGCAGGGTGCCGCGGATGATCTTGCCGCGCTCGGGCCACTCCTCGCGCTTGAGGTTGAGGCCCAGGTGCGGGTACATGCGGCCGTCGAGGGGCAGGCCGTCGCTCTTAAAGGCCTCGCCGCGCCGGTGGCCCTCGCTCTCGAAGCGCACGGCCGCCGACGACACCAGGATCCAGCAGAGGCTGGGCCGCACGGCGACGAGCGCGTCGGACGCCAGCAGCTGCGCAAAGTACTCGTAGTTGGGGCGCTCCTCGGGCAGGCGGCCCTCAAAGAGCGCGCGCAGCACCGGGTTGTCCTTGAAGGACTCCTTCTCGCCGACGTCCCGGCTGCGCGCAGCGTCCTCCTTCCGCTCCTTGCTGGGGAAGAAGAAGTGGTAGCAGCGGTGGTGGATGAAAAAGTTCTTGAGCACCTGGATGTGGCTCGACACCTGCTTGCGGCCGCGGGCCATCTTGCGGTCGGGCTTGACGCCGGGCGGCAGCGACAGGCAGTAGGCCACCCACAGGTACTCGCTGATGAGCATGTTGCGGCCGTGCAGCTGGCCACGCATAGCGTACTTCTTGCGGCCCATCTGCGGGATCAGCAGCAGGGCATCCAGAAAAGCATCCTCAAGGACATCCGGCCAGATCTGCTCAGACTTGTCGTCCTTCTCGGCCTGCTTCTTGCGGTACGCCTGGAACTGCGGCGAGAGGTAGATGGGGTTGATGTCGGGGTTTTGCGCCTGGAGCTCGAGCACGTTGCCGCCAGCTGCGCCGCCGGCAGCACCGCCACCCATGCCAGGATGGCCAAAGCTGTTGCTGAGGAGGCCGCTGCCAGCGAGAGGGCCGGCCAGGGCAAGGTTGCTCGCAGCATGGTGGCGGGCCACGGCAGCGGACTGGCGTCTTGCGAGGATTTGCTGCTGCTGCTGCTGCTGCTGCCGATGCTGTTGATGTTGGTAATGACTGTGGTGTTGTTGCTGTTGTTGTTGTTGTTGATGTTGCTGAGAGTGGATAGCATAGTTCTGAGGAGAAAGAGACTTTACCAGCGGCCCTGCTGTAGAGTAGAGGTTGTGTTGGTGCTGATGCTGCTGGCTGTGATGGTAGGCATGCGGCTGCTGGCGCTCAAGCGACTGCGTGGGCACAATGGGAGGCGTGGGAATGGAGGGGGCGGACGTTGCCGACACTGATGTGCACGACACAAGCGGCAGCGATGTGGATGAGGCCGCGGAGGGTGTGAGGGCTGGCACGCCGGTGACCGGGGAACAGTAGCCCGAAGCGGGATTGCTGTGGCCGTTGGCACTGCTGCTGGCATGGGACTGGGCGTTGCCGGTCGACTCCTGGAGGGGAAGCCGGTGGTGGCGGACATTGGAGGCGGCCATGGCAGAGCTATCGGTGTAGTCGGTATGCTGCGACGGCAGCATGGGCATCGAGACTTCCATGGCTCGAAGCATTTACGAGACCGGGCCGAGGAGGAGGCAGAGTAAACAAAGCTCTTGGGGGGGAGGGAGAGAGGGGAGAAGAGATGTTTACTCGAAAGAATGAGAGATGGAGAACGCTGTTGACATGCTAGACAAAGAAGTCTGTTGAACGGCTGTCAAAAGGGAAAGAAGTCACTTGGTAGAGAAGATCCAAGAGACCAAAGATCTTGTAGAAGAGGGGGCCGTCTTGGAGAGAGAATGGGCGGGAAAGACTAGTGAGAGGAAGAAAATATGTAAAGACTGAAGCCAAAGGCTGAAAGAGTGAAGACCACGAGGTAGAACAAAGAGAGAGAGATCGAGAGAAAGAGTCTCGAGAATGAATGACGGGCTTTCTTGCTGGTGAAAAGAATGACTGAAGAAACACAGAAGTCCCTGCAAAAAGAATGGATGAGGGATAGTACGAGAGCGTGTGTGCAAAGAAAGAGAGCGAGGGAAGAAAGACTTGGATTGTGAGGCATGCCAACAACGAAGAAAGGCGGACTTCGTCATGCCTTATAAGAAACCATAACGGGGCTCATGGAGATGCCAACGCGTAGAGCCGGCCTTTTTCGAGAAGAATGCTGCCTTCATTCCTCGCGCCTGCGTGCCAGTCCGGGAGATTTGATGAGTGTTTGAAGCCTGGGAAGGGCGGAAGGGGGGGTGTGAGTGTCCAAGATGGAGACGATGAGGCCTGGAGAGGCGAGCAGACGAGCCGGAGGGAGGAGGGAGGAGGGAGAGGAAGACATGCTCTGTCCGGCCGCAGCGAGCCAGGCGTGCAAGAGGGCCACAAGGGAGGCAAGGCCGGCCGGCGTCTAAAAAGGACCACGGTCTATGAGGGCCGGCCTCCTTGCAAGTGGAGGCGCTCGAGGAGCAGGTATCCCGGCCATAGTCCCGGGGCGGCAACGGTACTTCGGCCAGCATCTTGGAGGGGTTCCTTGGGTGCCCTTTAGTCTTCATCAAACGATCCCACTCTTCCTGGCCTCCCTGGTGAGGGGGAGGGGGACTGCAGGGGAACACAGACCAAGCAGCAAGCAGGGCAGTGGTCGAAGCTCGTACCCCTTGGCGGGGTAAGGGCCCGGCTCTGCGGTGATGTCTTCTCTCGTCGGCGTTGTCTTCACTAGAATACACGAGAAGAGGCACGGGGCCAGGGCTAAGTGCGTCCCGAAGGAGGGAGGGAGAGGGGAGGGGAAGAGAGGGGGAGGGGTGAGAACGAGACTCGTGTGCTGGACGTGTACTCTGGGAAAGGGCGGGAGCGTTAATTGCAAAAGAAAGGGAGGGCGAGCACAGGGCTAGGTGTGGGTAGAGCGTAGACAAGAGAGTGTAGTTCTTCAAGGGCAGACAACTGTGTGGACCATTCATTGCCCCAGGGCTATCGTTGCTGGATTGGGCCAAGGGAGGGCATCGCAAGCACGACTGTGGCTGTTGAGCTGGGAACTCCCTCGGCACGGAGTATGTGTGGGCGAGCGAGAGCCCGGGGGTCCTGAGAGCGTCTTTGAAGCTGCGCTGGACGGGAGGGGAGATGATGCTGATGACGCTGATGACGTCTCGAGAAGAAGGCGGTTTGGGGAGAGCAGGAGTAGGCTCGGTATTGCTGCCGTCCACTCTGGGATGGCCATTGCCACTGGGCCTTTGATGAAGCCACCCATCGACAGTCTTTTTGCGGTTGGGGGCATGGATCTTCAGCAGAGACACGCCCATTCTTCAGGACGAGGTCGTCCGAGGTGCATGGCCTGATTGGGGAAAGACCAAGAAACAGGTTTCGACGCAGGCCAATGAAGCAGCATCTTGCAGCTAGGAAGGGGGATGAGAGCACACGAATAAGCAACCAAAAGGGCCCAACTGGCACGCAAGGAAATTCGGAGTGCTCGCTCTGTCTGTCTGAGGGAGGCGAGAGGGAAGGGGGAAGTGGGAGGGGGCGGTTGGCCGGCCTGTGTGCCTCGACATCGCTGGATGCCGGACAAGACGATCGACGGGGCGGCAAGAAAGGCAGAAGGACCGCAGAGGCGCTGTCGAGAGAGCGAGGCAAGACGGACGAGCAGCAGAGAGAAGAGAGGAGGGAGGAGACGGGAGAAGAAAGCGCGTGTGGGGGAAGGGAGACGACGGGCGCTGGCGTCGTCTGCCAAGCGCCTCTGGCTGGCCCTCCCTGTCGTCGCCCCTTGCCACGGGGACAGTGTCTGCGCGCAAGGACGAGCCACGGGCTGCTCCACTGCGGTGCCACTCGGAGCTTCGTGGGTGCGCAAGACAGAAGGGCCCGAGGAGCAGCTGCGAGGCCTGAGAACGAGAAGACGAGAGAGCTCGCCGTTGTCTTTGCGGACCGCGCTGGAATGCCCGTCCAGGAACTTCAACAATCACAAATCTCTCTCCATGCCAGTGCAGCGGCAAACAGCCAACGCGGCCAAAACACAAGGGCCCGGCCGGAGTGCGCGGCAGAGGACATAAAGACGGCAGCGTCCTGCAGAGTTCGTCTCGTCTTGACGACGGCGAGAACGCATCGCTCCTCCCACCGTGCCGCACAGGAGGGAGAGGACGGCCTGCTGCGTCCGCCGATGACGAAGGGGTGTCGCAGATTGGATGTGGGGGGCTGTCCCTTTTTTCGTCCTTTTTTTTTCTTTCTCTTTCTTTTTTTCGTGTTCCCGTTTTCTTCTGTCTTCTGCTTCCTCTGCATCGCTCTTCCTAGAGGTTAGAAGAAAGGGAGGATCCAGAGACGCGCCAGCCCGCGCCCTCCGGCCACTAATAAGATCACGCAAGATGTTAAAACTCCCCGCCCGTGTCGCCGCCTTCCCAATCGGGGACCCGTGCTCCTGCCGTGGGCTCGCGCTTGCCCAATCTGCAGCCAGCTCGGGAGCTTCCCACTGCAAGTATTGCCCCACACGAACCTCCCTTGTGAGCACCTTCCCTCGCAAAACCACTTAAACCTCCTCGCACGCACGCCCTTGCGGGGCCGACGTTCAGAAATAAAATAAAATAAAAAAGCAGAAGAAGACGGAGAAGAAAACGGCCGGAGAGAGAGCGGGCCTCATGCAGCCACTTTCGCGTTGGCCGTGCGTGTTGCTGTTGCTGTTGCTGTTCCTTGCCTCTCCTCCGGCCGTTGGGATGGTGAAGCCGACGGCAGACGGCAGACCGCAGACCGCAGACCGCAAACACATCGATGCCTCGTGATGGTTGGGAACAGGCGCCCGTTGGATGCAAGGACGGCTCTGCAGGGCCGGCGGCGTGGGCTGTCCAGTCCGTGAAGGCGGCCGTTCCTTTCGCCGTGTCCTCCGCTCCCCGCACGCCTCGTACGCTGGCACAGCACGCACCGCTTGTCAACCGACAGACTGTCCGTTGCGCCGTGTGTCCTGGGCCTCTGGCCCGTCCGAGAAACCTATCTCGCCCTCCTTCCCTTCAGCTGGCGCTTCCGCCCTTTCGACCTCGCACGGCAGTCCTTTCTGCAGCTGGCCCCGCGTCCGTGCCGCCCTTACCTCAACTTTTGCACCTCCCTCGCTTCTTCGTCGGGTTTTCCTCGTGTTTCTTGCGCAGTTCACGCTGCCCCCCCTTGCGCTTCGTATAGAACGGCCGGCGGCTTCTGTCTTTTTCTTCTTCTCTTTTATTCCGTCTCTTTCCCGCCTGACTCCCCCTCTGAAGCTGTATATAGGTAGAGTGATGGCTCTGTGGCGTTGTTGGTTCCCCAACAGGGCCCTCTTAGAGCACTGGGCCCACTTTTCAGGTCCCCAAGGGACGGAGATCGTCAGGGCAAGGGCAAGGGGACAAGGGGGAGCACTGAGCAGGGCGAGAACCGGTTCAAGTCGCCCCTTGTGGTGTTACGGAAGAGGGAGAACTCGAAGAAAAACGCTGCCATGCCTTCCATCGTCATGGTGTCCGTCTGAACTTCTCCAAGGGAGGATGGGTATTGCAGATTAAAATATCCTAAAATGCAGTACGAGAATGAAATAAGGAGGGAGGGGGAGGAAGAGAGAGAGAGAGAAAAAAAAAGAAAAGAAAACGCCCAGAAGATGCAACCGACATGAAAAAACACACAAAAAGTCCCTGGCCCTCATCCTCTCCCTTCCCTTTTGATCTGTTTTTTTATAAGACCTGTCCGTAGACCCTCATCAAACTCCATTCCCGGCCCCAAAACAAGAAGTAACAAAAACAGCAAACGACCGAACGAAGGGGTTTCTCCCGCCCTCCCCCCTCATTCACATCTCCTCTTCTTCGTCGCCAATGTGCACCTTGGACCGGTGGCTGCGGCTCGTCGCCAGCTGCTGCATCGCCACCGACTCCATCTGCGAGCCCACCTTCTTCTGCATCTTTGCAATCTCCTCTTCCGCGTCCACCGCCTCCGCCTCGGCAAAGTCAATCACCAGGCGCCGGCCCAGCAGGTGCGTGTTGCGCAGCGCGCTCATCGCCGCCGCCGCCTCGCGCGCCGTCACAAACTCGGCAAACGCGTAGCCCCGCGTGCTGTTGCCAAACTTCTTGGGCATCCGCACCGCCCGCAGCTGCCCGTACGTGCCCAGCAGCGTGCGCAGGTCTTTGCGGGTCGCCTCGAACGGAATGTTCTTGATCACCAGCTTGCTGCCCTTGTTGGCCGCCATCTTCTTGGCCTGGTCCGCCTCGCGCTGCTGCTCGGCCGCGTCCTGCGTGCCGCGGTGCGACGCCTTGACCGTCAGCGTGTGGCCGTGCAGGACGTGGCCGTCCATGGCCTTGCACGCGCCCGCCGCGTCCGCCTTGGTGCGGAACTCCACAAAGCCGTAGCCCATGCTGAGCACCTGGCCCGGCTTCTTCGGGTCCGGCTTGGTCTTGACGCGCGCCGCCCCAAACCCGGCCAGCGACGAGAACGCCTCGGCCAGCTGCTCCGTAGTCGTCGTAAAGTTGAGGTTGCGCACAAACAGCGAGCTCGTCGTCTTGGAGTCGGCCGCCTCCACCGCCTCGCTGGCCGCCGCCTCCTCGGCCGCAGCGTCGTCGTCGGCCCGCCCGCCCTCCAGCAGGTCGCTGGCCGCCAGCTTCGTCTTGCCGGCCGGGCCCGCTTTCGCGTCTTCGAGAATGCGCGTGCTGCTGCTGCTGCTGCTGTTGGCCAGCAGGTTTTCGGGGCACTTCTCCAGCATCAGAACCGTATCGTCGACGCGCCGGTAAGCCAGCTTGGAGTAGGCAAGGCGGCCGTGCACTGCCTGTGCAAACTGCACAATGGCCAGCGTTCCGCTGGGCGGCATCAGCACGCGCACAACCGGCCCGTACTCCTCGAACATTTTCCGGAGCTCCTGCGAGGCCGTGCCGTAGGCAAAGTTCTTGACCAGGATGCACGAGTCCCCGCGTTTTGTGTTTGGCTTAAAGGCCTCGAGGTCCACGCCATTCGTCGCAAAGTAGTCCTTGGTCTCTTCAATAATCGACGTCTGCCGCACGGCCTGCCGCACAGCTTCGTCCGACGAGGTTGGATCGAGCAGCTCCGACTTGGATATGCCCAGCCGCTCGGCCATGGCCGCGTTCACCGTATCCTGGCTCATAAACAGCGCGTTCCACGAGAAGGAGCTGGTGGCCGCGTCGGCCTTTTTCCGCAGAAGCCTCTGCTGCTTCAGAGGCAGCTTCGACAGGGCAAACTCGTCGAGCTCTGCTGCCGTCCCAGCCGTCCGCTTGGCCTTGGCAGGGAGAACGTGCACAAGCCGCCCTTGGAAGGTCTTGCCATCGGCGTTGTGGAATGCTGAAAAAGCGACGTCCGCGTCGGCGAATAGCACCATTGCATACCCCTTGTTGGGGCCCGTAATTGTGACAGGGAGTTGTACCTGTAAGAAAAAGGGGAGAGACGCACCCCCAGAACATTAGTCCCTGGCGCTCTGTATTTCAAGCCCTTCTTGTTCTCCCCATGAAAAAAGAAGAAGAAGAAGAAACGACGAGGATAACCAAATCAAAGTGGTTGGCATTCCTGTCCACGAGGAGGAGCCAGTGCACATAATCAATCAGACAACGAGGCATCTACTAAAATTCTCGGCCCAAGGTTCACATCACATGCCTTTTGGGCATAAGCTGTCCCTATCTGGGGTTCATCATTTTGAAAAAAGAGTGCAGCACGGGTGAAAAAATGGAGGGGGGTCGCACACGAGGAATGTTGCTCTACACCAAGTTTGGAATAAAGCAATATAAAAGGAGGGGAGGGGACGCGCAACGCGTAAAGACAAAAGCAAGAAAACGGCAAGAGAAAAGCATGGGGGGGGGGGATGAATGAATAAAAAAGCATACCTCTTCCACGGCACCGAATGCCGAGAAATAGTCCCGGATAGCAGCTTCCGTTGCATCGTAAGGTAGATTGCGCACAAAGAGCCGGGATGTCTTGCGAATCTGGTCCTCTGCTGAGAGCGGTGCGCTCGGCTCAGGTGCAGCCACAGTGGCAGGGGCTTCTTCCGTCTGGCTTGTCGTGTCGCCATTGTCGTTGCCATTGTTGTCGTTGGTGTTTTTGTTGTCGTTGCTTTCTCTCTCATGACTTCTGTCGTCTTTGCTCGCACGCGGCAGAGCGGCTGCGGCCGGTGCCGAAGCAGCCTGTGTCGGTGCAGACAGTTCGCTCGGGTCCATCAGATCCAGGAGCCGGTTCGTCCGCGAACGCAGCCAGTCATCGTCGGTCGCCAATGCTCCGACTTCGAGCTGCTGCGGTGGCGGCAGCCGCGGAGCCGGTGGAACCGGCTGTGCTTCCTCTGCCTCCTCGATTGACGTGGCCGAGATGACGGCTACTCTTGTCGGTCTGACGCCGCCTTGCGCCCCTGCGTCCCCCGTTCCTGCCATTGGCACATCCTCGCTTTCTTCTTGCGGTGCCTTCTTTGCCTTCTTTGTCGATATGGACTGGTACTCCTCGTCATCCTCGCTCTCGGCCCCAGCGTCTGCAAACGCAAGCGCCTTCGCCTCGGCGCCGACGCCATCGTCCACGGGCTCGCCCACCAGGACGTCTGCCGTGCTGCTGAAGCCCTTGCTGCCCTGCGTCTGCATAACATCGAGAAACTCGCGCAGCCTGGGATTGCTCGCGGCATCGAGGTCGTCCCGCTTCCGCTTCTTCGCAGCCGGCCCGTCGTCGGCGACGGCGACTGCTGCTGCTGCTGCTGCTGCCGGTGCGCCGTCCTGGCCTCTCGCGTGGGACGGTGCAGGCTCGTGCAGCTCGTGCAGGCGCTTCATCTTGTAGGCCGTCGGGAGAGACGGGTCGCTGATGGGCTTAGCAACCTCGACGGAGAGCTTGGACATGCGAATGAAAGAACGGTTGAAGTAGCGGACAGCGTTCTTGGCGTCTTCGGCCGACCGGTACCCGATAAAGGCTATCCGGCGCCGGGCAATCAGCTTGAGGTCTGTTATGTGGCGCCCGCCGGTGGAGAAGTGTTTCCGAAGCTGGTCATCTGTGATGTTGGGGGGGAGGTTCTTGACGAAGACGCGCGAGGACTCTTCCATTGCCGCCGCTGGCGTTTGTGGCGCTGCCGGCGCCTCCTTTGTGCTGCTGGACGATGCCATGGTGTCTGTGGATATGGCTGACGGCATCTTGGCACATCCACATCTGTGCGTGTAGCCAGCAAGGAGTATGGAGGGGGGTAGAGAAGTAAACACAACTGCTGGAACAGAGAATGAACTCTCTGGGATGCACTTTTTCTTGGGGGGCAGAATGAACTTTTTCTCTGGCAGAAAAAAGTTTATCTTATCGCGTACTCGTAAGCGGGTCTCGGGAAAACTCAGCGCTAGATCCCGGAATAACCCCAACCTAGGATGGATGACAAAGACGACCAGCAGGCGCGGCGCTGTACGACATACGACGTACTCCGTACTCCGTCCCTGCTTTGGAAGTGGGCCCGTTCCCCCCGCCCCGGCCGTCGCCACTTTACCTGTACCAGGCGCCCCCTGGTTTGTTGTTGCTCCCCTATCCAGTGCCGCAGGGGCCTCTGTGCGCTCCTGGACCAAAACATCGCAGCTTTGTCCTCTTTCTCTGGAGACAGTTCCACCGCGATTCCCTCATCCTACCTCCATCGCTCCCAACCTGCTACTCCTGTTCGCCTAGCCGGAACCAGACAGTCTGTGAGTGTGCTTTCTTCCTTTCTTTCTTTTTTGTCCTGCTTGGCGTAACGTGCACAAAGCTCCTTCCTTGCCCGCCCCGCCGGCATTCCTTGCCCCTTCCCGGTTTTGCGCCTGCAGCCGCCGTTGCAGAGCCGAGCCGAGCCTCCAAGTCGCCTGCCCGCGGAAGCAGCAAGCCCGCTCCCATGCCTCGCTTGCCTCGCTTGCCTCGCTTGCCTCGCTCGCCGTCATCGCCATCGCCGTCGTCGTCTGCATGCGAGTAGCGTCCGCTGGCCAGCACTGGATTGGCCTCTCTTCCCCGTCTCTCTATCGGCCCGCTCGCGACGTCACTGCTGCCCTTTTCTTTTTTGTTGTATTTGTTTGTCCCTTCCCCCCGCCCCCGCTAACCACGGTGGCCTTGCCGCTCTGCTCTTCTACAGTTTGTACCTGCTTCTCTACGCCTCTGGCCGCGAACCAATCCTAGCCACGAGCCTCGAGCCACGAGCCACCGAGCCACCGAGAACCCCGAGAGACCACCGCATCTCCCATCCCCTACCCGACTCACGCACCCACGCAACGCACAATGGCTGTCGAGGCACACGCTGCAGGGACGACTCCCGCCACGCGGGAGAAGCTGGAGGGTGCGTCTTCTGAGATCGAAGGGGGAGAGAAAGCAGCAACTTGGACAATGTGACCAGCCACGCGACCATGTGCTAACAGAAAGCCGATACACATACATACAGCCCAGGTGAAGTCAGCCGACATGGTAGGAGAAACGAACCCATCCCGTTGAGCGGGCGAACAAGAGAGAGGCGCGCCAGCCACGTCTCTCAAGGCAGACATGGAGAACTAACCCTTCTGGGGATCACACGCAGTCCGAGGAGATGCAGTCCGAAGCAATCGAAGTTGGTATGCGAACATCGTCCACTAGGTGGGGTGAAGGGGGGGGGGAGGCGTGTCATCAGAGTCCGATGACGATGGCGATGGGTGTACAAGCTGATGCGGTCTGCTAACACGGTCTGCTGCTGCTTCTTTGTTTTCCAGCCCAGGAGGCCATGGCGAAATTCACCATTGAGAAGGTAAGGCTTCCTCTGGTCGAGAAAGGCGGCAGAGTTGGCCAGGAGGAGAAAACCAAAAAGGGGGCAAGATTCGTGACAGCCAGCATGAGAGACTAACTGTGTGGCCTCCCTAGGACATTGCCAAGCACATCAAGAAGACTGTACGTTCTCGGAGCAGATTCCGGGCTTGGCCGTGATCTCGCTCGCGGCCAGCAGACCGCAGCAAACAATAGCGGGCCGCACAGGACTAACTCCTTTTTTCTCTTTCTTTCTTCTTTGCCCTTCCGTCTAGTTTGACGACCGCAAGGGCCCGACCTGGCACTGCATCGTTGGCCGCAACTTTGGCAGCTTTGTGACTCACGGTAGGCTTCGATCTCTCTCCCTTTTGTCTGCCGTGTTCTACTTTTTTTTGGTTTTGCTGACTAGTCCTAGAAACAAAGCACTTTGTCTACTTTTACCTGGGCCACTGTGCCATCCTGCTCTTCAAGACGCAGTAAGAAGGCAAATAAGAAAAGGACTGAAAAGCATGCCATTTTTGGAACAGCTGGCCGCTGAGGCGAGGCAGGGGTTGGCGCAGCGACGCGCCACCGACACCACGCATACACACATGAGGCGTGGTGGAGGGGGACAACGACAACGAGCCTTGTACGACGAATGGTGTACGATGTGCGGCGGTTCGAGGAGGGAAGAGGGAAAGGGTGGGAAATTGGAAGGGGGGGGGGGGTATAGTCACGGGTTACAAACGAGAAGAAGAAAGAAGAAAAGACGAAGAAACGGAAGTTGAAGAAACAGAGGATGTGTTCGCGGTTTCAAGAAAGGCAGAGAAGAAAAAGAAGATCCCTTAATCTCGTCACCGGATCTAGCCTGCTGTCGTCGTGTGGCGTTGGCGACGAGAGAGGTGGACACGCTCAAAGTCGGCGCTGTTTTTCTTTCTTTCTTCTTCACTGTCTCGTTTTTTTTTGTTTCTCTAGTTTCATTTTCTGTTCTCGTCCGCCACCTTAAAGCACTTATAATGAAGATACGAATCAAGCATGCATTCAACCAAAGACCCGTTTCACTTTACAAAAGAGAAAATTACGAATGGCAAATTAACAATGGTTAAATGAAGACCCAAACAAATTAAAAGTAAGATAAAAATCATCATTGGTATCTGGGTGCAAAATATGTGAGTTCCCTGTTGATGGAGCTCATGCCTTCTATCATGGTATCGGCGCAGGGTCCCTCGTGGCTGTACTCCGCAGGGTAGGTAAAGAAACAAAAGGGGAGGAGTAAAGAAACTAAAATATCAAATGGTACCCAGCCTCGATCCAGCCAACACCAAGCAGCTGAAGCACAGCTTGATTTTGTTTGAATAAACGAAGAAAAAACAGACGGGGGAAGAGGGCAAGATCCGACTGTGGCCACCCAAACAAAAGTAACCTCCCTTGGTCCCGCTGGGTGAAAAACAGAAACAAAACCAAAACCAAAAAGAAAACAAAACCAGATGCTGTGACCCTTTCGCCTATGTGAAACCGAAATGCTGCGTGCCGTTGCTCCGATGGCATAAAAAAAAGAAGAAAAGATGCAAAGCACAAAAAAAACCCTGTCGCGCTGTTTCTTTGGTATCATCAGATGGCCTCATCCATATATGCAAATCTCAACCGCCTCTTACTTCCTCCTCCTTTAGAATCCCCCCCCTCCTTCCTCGGGCTCGTCCCCACACTTTCAACGTGCTCTCCTCCCCACTGATGCGCCTAGGTGCGAATCATAGCTTCGTTGTGGATGTCGCTCTTCATTTTCTGCAGCTTGTTGTGCATTTTCAGAAGCTCGGCGACTCGGTCCTTTGGTGGGTTTGCCCGACTGGCAATGTCCCTGTAGATTGCTTCGTACTCTTCGTAGCACGCCTTGAAACGGAGCGCTTTGTCGACAAGGTCCTCTGGCAAGTGCCGCCGCTTCTTGGCCTTGCTGCTGCCGTTGGTGGATGCGTCGGCTGTGAGAAGGGTGTTTCGGCGGTCGTCGACCATCTTGCGCTTCCTTGCCGTGTTGCTGTTTCCGATCGGCGGCACACTGTCCTCTGACGAGAGGTCAAGCTCGGAGGCATTTGTTGGTGGCGACGACGCCAAGGGCGACGATTTGACCGGCGACGTGTTGTTCTTGGACTTGTTGGTGGACGCCGTTGTGTTCCCGTTAATGGCACCGCTGCCGCTGCCGTTGCCGCTGCCGTTTCCGTCAACACCCTCGCCGTGGCTGCTAACGTTGGGGCTGATGTTGGATGGACGCAAAGGCTGTGGATGCGGAGGTTGTTGGTACTTCTCACGCGAGTCTTTGAGGGGCGTCGGCTTTGGTGCGGACTTCAGAGGCTTGATCCTCTTGCTGAGAGGCGTGCCGGAGCTCGAGGAGCTGCTGCTATCATCATCGTCGTAGTCTCGAGGACGCTTTTTCGGAATTGGCTTTGTAGCCATCTGCGGCTTGGCAGACTCCTTGACGGGCGACGGCTTTGCCTTTCGCGCTGGAGCAGCCGTGTGTGCTGCCCGCTCCTCCTCTCTTGGTGCCCGCTCTTTTGCAGAAGCAGCCGGCGGGGGCGCTGTGACTGCGGGGGGCACCGATGTGGCTTTCGCAGGAGCTGGCTTTGATCCCAGTGACGACGGCTTGACCATCGACGCAGCCAGCTTCGATTGGTGGACTGTGGTCGAGAGTGGCGCAGACTCTGATTCCGAGTCCGACGTGTCTGACTCAGACACGAACTCCTTCGACTTGAACTTGTTCTGCTTCTCGCTGCCTAGCCGACTCGTAGCAGCCGCCTTGGCCGGCGACACCTTGGTTGGCGACACCTTGGTTGAAGCTGGCACCGCAGCGGCAGGAGTGGCTGGTGCCTTCTTCTTTGTTGACAGTAGCCGCTTCTCCTGTGCCTCGCGAGCCGTCATCTTCTTCTTGGCTGCCGCAGCAGCGCCAGCTGTGTGGCGCGATGGCGACAGGGTGACCTCCGAATCGGCGCCCTCCTCGTCAGTTCGGTTGCCTCCACTGCCATTTTCGCCGGAATCGTTCCCGCTGCTGCCACCGCCGACGCCGACGCCAGAATCGGCACTGGAATCATCGGCCTTTTGAACTCGGATCTTCGGTGCCGTCGGTCCCTTTGCGATTGTCACCTGTATCTTGCTCAGAATCTTGCCGTGGCCGCGCTCTTCGCGTGGAAGCAGCCTCTCCCACTCTGGTTCGGTCGTTGACAGCCGCATCTTGTCGAACTGGCGGATGGCGTTGTCGATGGCCTGTTGGCGCTCCTCATCGCTGGCATAATCGTGTTGCCAAACATCCAGTTCTTTCCAGTACTTCTTGCGAAGGTTGTAGGTTTGGGTCTCTTCTTCGAGGTCGGCTACCTTTTCCAGCGCATTCCTAAACTCTGACTCCGACGAGCCAGGATACTTCTGCCACAGCATGTCGTACGACTGCTCTTTGAAAGCCAGTTCGTGAATGATTGGGGACCGTGCTTGGCGGGCCCTGTCGGCCGCCTGCTGCGCAGGGGCATCGCTCGGTAGCAAAGAGGGCGAGCCAATTGCGCTCAGCGCAGGGCTTGTTGGTAGTGGTGACAATGAGGCACGGCCGTATGGAGATCGTCTTCCGGACAGTGCTTTCTGCAGGGAACCGCCGGTTCGTTTGGTAGCGTTCTTTCCGTTTGGCGCGGGAGCGTTTCCCTCGATTACTCTGGCCCTGCAAAGTCGGGGAACACAACACGGTTAGCTACAGGACTTCTGCGAACCGCATACGGCACACCCACAGGCACGCGCGTGGGGGAAGGGGGGAACAAAAAACACGGGAAATGGAAACCCAACAGGCCGAAAAAAAAACGAGAAAAAATCTAGACAGCTGCTGGTGCGGAGGTTGAGGTATCACATACGACTTCTCGATCTTCTCAGCTTCCTTCTGCGCCAGGGAGTTGCGAAGCAGAGCAATGTCCGAGTTCAAAGCATCGTCGGACCGTTGCTCAGCGTCCTCGGGCTCTGGCGAAGAGCCAATCTCCTCGTATTCCTCGTCTTCGTCTTCCGATGAGCTGGTTCGGTATTGCTCCCATGGATTGCCGAGCTCTGGTTTGCGGAAGAGGGACATGGCGAGCTGTGGGAGGCGCTCGGCCCTGCCAGGGGGTTCGGCGGGATTTGAGAGGAAGAGCTCGATGTCGTCGGTCTCGTCTTCAAAGGTCGGGTCGATGTGGTAGCTCGAGGATCCGTAGAGGAAGGTCTGAAGGCCCAATGTTAGCAAGGGAAGGCTTGGAGGAGGCGGAGAAAAAAGAAGGACGAGGAGCAGCATACCGGTTTGTTGCCTAGGGACAGACGGATCTCGTGTCCCTGGTTCACCGACTCGATCATGCCCTCAATGACATCGTCACTCAGGTCGAGAATAAAGGCCTGGGTGGGAAGATGGTCAAAGGAGCCAGTGAAGTCCTCCTCCAGCTGGAGGCCGGCACGGGGGATCTGGAGAGCCATCCCGGTTACCGACCAGCAACCAGAGGCTGCGGAAGTGCGTCCTGTTGCGAGCGGGTTCTGATGCTTGTGTTTGCTGTTCGTTTGCGTGGGAGGGTATGGTTTCGTCGGTCTTGAGGAGGCAGTGTTTCGTCGTGGACGTGGTTCGAGGCACTGGCAGGGGCGAGAGGGAGAGAGAAGGTCGAAGCAAGCAAGGCGGAGAAAGGGGATGCCGCTGGGAGAAGAAAGAAAGCTAGAGCGAAAGGACACCGATTGGTAAACGAAGGAGGACTTCGAGAGAGAAAGCGAAAGAAGGCGTCGGCAGAGAGTGAGGCAGTGTCGAGCTGGCCGGGTCGGGATTATGTTGAGGACGGTCGTTGCATGGCTATCGACTTGCAGTGGGAGCCAGGCAGGCCGGTGCAGGCAAGCGGAAAAAGAAGTTGCCAAAAAAGGAGGCAAAGGAAGAGTAAGAGAAAGGAAGAGAAAGGGTAGGGGAGAAACAAAGGGGAATGGAGAAAGAAGGGAGGTCTGGTGTGGATCGAGTGACAAGGAGGAAAACGGAGCAAAAAGGCGGTTGACGTTGGGAGGAGGAAGAGGAAGAGGAGGACGAGTGTGGAGGTCGCGATGAAGAACGGCCGGGGCGAGACTGGGCAAAGGGCCGAGTGAGACGTTGGCTCGCTGCTGCCGTTTCTGGAGCTTGTGTTCCCCTTTTTTCCGGCTCCTTCCTGGGCGTTCGCTCTTTCTGTCTTGTTCTCTCGTTGTCTCGTTGTCTCCTTCCCTGCAGAAACAGCAGGAAAACTGGCGATCTGAGTTCCGAAAAGGAAGGAACGAGCGGCGTGGTGGTGGGAGAGGAGGGACGGAGGGAAAAAGGAAAGAGGTGGTGCAGAGTAATAGTCGTAGTGTCGAGTGGCGCCGAGCGGCACAGGCCCAGCAAAAGGTTCGGGAAGCAATGCTCAGCGATACGACGGGATGCCAGCGAAAACGCAAGGATGGTGCTGAAAGAGCCGGGGGCGGAGTGAGGAGAGAGCACAACACAGCAGCGCACAACTGCCCACATGAGGTACAAAGCACGTAGTGCGAGGGCAGCGCACTAGCCTAAGTAGAACGACCCACTTTTCTTTTTCCAGAGAGGGAAGTGGAGGGGACGGGCAGGAAGGTACGACGGAGGGAAGCACAACAGCATGGAGAAAAAGAGGCTACGGGTACGGAGTGCGGCGTGCCGTATCTTGCTTGTACAAGTACGGGCAGGACGGCGGGATTGTCTGCTTGGCCGCCTCGGTATCTTGCACAATGCCAAAAGAGGGCCGCAGAGGGGCGCGGGATCGGGAAGCCACACAGACAATGGCTGCGAGACACCTGTGAGATTCCGCTCAGATTTCTCTGAGATTCCGCCCAGATGTCTGAAATGTGAGGAAGAGGAAGGTGCACAGGGCAAGTTTTACGACAAGGGAAAGAGGGGGGGGGTGGGAGTGGAGGGTGTTGCGAGTTTTGCGCTGGGAGCAGTGGTGGGAGGGAAGGAGCGAAAAAGGCAGCAGCCGGCGAATAGCAAGGCGCCAAAGCCGAGAACAGGCAAGAAGGAGGGAGGGACAAAGACAAAAACCCGCGCCAGCTACGATACGTTGCACTTACCACATTCGTGCGTTGCCGGGGAGGTTCAGGCTGTAGAGGGCTTAGCGGGCGTTGCGGCAGGGCGCTATCGAAAGGCCAGAGGAGAACTGCGACGTCTCTTGGAACTACGACGCAAGATACGTGCGAGGACTCGTCAACGTCGGATGGCGGGAACAAGCTTTTGGGGTGGAGGGAGAGGCAGAGGGAGGGCAGGAAAGGGCATTCGCAATCGGCACACAACCGGTCTTCCGAGCACGGAAAAAACAGGTGGGAGCATGCGAGCGAGAGCGGATTCGCTGCGGGCGGCCCTCAAGAAAGGGCGCAGACCTGGCAGAGGTGAATGGAGGACCCGCGCGACACGATTCCAATGGCGGAAACGGAGCAATCCTCCGCCAGACAGACTCGTGCCTCGTGCACAGTGGGCAGAGGCACAGGCGAGCGATCGGGTTGGCTGGGCCGGCTCACGCCCCCCCCGTTAGACAGCCAGCGGGCCGGGTGGAGCACGTGCAGAGTACGCTAGGGTACATAGAGCCCGGTGGCAAACGGGCGGGTGCGGAGGTACCTCTACGTTTCAGCTACATAGCGCAGCCAGTATTTATGTACGAGTACTCCGTACCGGCGTGTACTCGTAGTGCACGTCCTGCCCTGTTCCTGTGAGCAACGAGCGATCAACGGGCGGCGGGCGGACGTCATGGGATCCTAAGCCTCGGGAGGGGGGGAAATGTCGAAAAAGAGGGGAGAATCTGGCCGGCACGGCGAAAAGGCTGGCAAGGATGGAGGACGAAGGCAGAAGGTAGCGGGAGAGAGAGAGAGAGAGAGAGAGAGAGAAAGGTGAAGAAGAAGACGATAACCAAGAACGAGAAAGGAAAAGAATGGCAGGAAAATGGCAGGAAAATAGCAGGAAAGATAACGACGTGGAGGGCTGGCGAAGGAAAAGGCGTCCGAAAGGTCCGAATGACGCAGCAGAGCGGCAAACCAGCAGACCAGAAAAGAAAAAAAAAGCAGCCTTTCATGGAGGTGCCGAGCCTGCCTGGTAGCCTTTTTTCCTTTTTCCTTTTTCCTTTTCTTTTTTTCTTCTTGCTTTTTGCTTTCGTCCTGTAGTCGTACTTTCTCGGACACTTTCCTGCTGCAGGTTTCTGGATCGAGTCAAGTGTCGGAGAAGAGGGGGGTTGACATGCAGCAGTCCATGTGGCCCGCCTCGTCCAATTGGGACGCTTTTACGGAATACGAGTACGTCGGCCTGTGAGCTGCAGTTTGGGGCGGGCAGACGGAGGACGTCCAGTTGAGGCAGACCAGACACGAGACCAGGCCATTGGCAACCAAGGCGAAATGAGCACAGGACGGGAGAAGAAAAGACATGAAGAAGAGACAGGAAAAATGGCAGGGAAAGCAGCCCGACGTAACGACGCAGAAGAAACGTAAGAAAAACAGAAGAAAAGAAGAAAGAAAAAAAGAAAAAGGCTTACAGCCGCCGGTCCGTGCCTTTGGAGCTGCCTAGGGGGGCGCGGGGGAGAGCGTCGGTTTCTGGATTGCGCATAGCGTTTCTTTTCTTCGTGCAGCAGCTCCTCCTGCGAGGGAGGAAGAGAGGGAAGGAAAGCCAAGAAAGGAGAGGAGGAAGCCAAAGGAAGACGAAGACGACGAAGAAGAAAAGAGGGCAGGGTGGGACTCGGCCGCGCTTTGGCGTTTTACCACGAGATCGTGGCACGTTTTACCTCGACAAAACAAAAGAAAAGCTGGCCAGGTCTTCCCTTCAGCCATTCTCCCCCCCTCTTCTCTCTTCTCTTTTCTATTCCTGTCTTTTGTGCCCAAGGGGGGAGCACAATCGACAGCGAGGCAGAAGACCAGGAAAAAAAGACACATTGGCGGTCCAGGCCAACCAACTCCGGCCAGCACAGCAGCACAGGAGGACAGCACAAAGGCAAAGCTTTGGGCACTCATCCTTTGAGATAAAAAAAGAAAAATAGAAAGGGGTTTTGCTTCTTCGCCTCGAGTGCGGCAACCAAGGCCGAGCGTGCAAGATTAGATGGGGCTCGGAAGGGAGATGCAAGAGAGACCCAAAATGCCAGTTCCCTCCTTCTTCTAACGGAGCCAAGGGCGCGCCCCCTGGCCCATCGGACCATGGAGACGACGGGGCCGCCTGATGGGGGGAGCTCTATTGCCCGTTGCCGATGTATATTAGGGGATAATGCGAAGGGCATTAAGATGGTATCCGACATATACATCCGGAGTATATAAGATACATACACTTCGCATCTGAAGACAGCATCTTAATATATCTTACATTGCTACGGTAGGGGGGGGCGGCCAGGGGCGGCGGATTGGGAAGCAAGGCAAAAGCAAGGCAAAAGCAAGGCAAAAGCAAGGGCAAGGCCTTTGAAAGGCCAGGCCAGGCGTGGCCGGGCCCCCGGCCCTGGCCAATATGCAGGCACGGCTTCCAAGAGCAGCCGAAAAGGGCATTGCGGCGTTGGCCTGGCTGTTTTCCGATGGACTGGACAGAACACGTCCGCAGATCGATTCGACGGGCGCTGCACCTAGGCGACGACGAGCGCCCTCCCTCCTGTCCCATAAGAATCAGGGAGGAAGGGTGATTTGCATGAGAGAGGCGATCGCAACTGAAACATTGCCAATACACAGAATACAGCCGCGGCCCGCGCTTTGCTTTTCCGGCACGCTGCTGGGGGGGGCAGGCGGCACGGCCTGAGAACGAGAGGAATGCCACGGGCCTCGTCCAAAGTTAAATGAGCAAGTCAAGGGAGCAGACGCGGGTCTGGAAGGTGAGGAGGGCACGCACAGCTCGTATCGTATGCAAGATACGATTGCCTCCCTTTCCCCGGCAGGGTGTGCCTACATACTACGAACAAGGGCTGGCTTTTCTCCCCTTCGATTGAAGCTTATTTTTGACAGGGCGCCAGGCTCTCTTGATTGTTGGCCTAAGATATCTTACATCGCCGCGGATGCTCTAGCATTAGCTGCCGTAAACGCCCCTGGTAAGGGGGTTCATCCACGCCATCTTCCAAAAAGCATCACCAGCCAGATCCCATCCAAACGCATTTTTTTTTTCGTTGCCTTGTTCTTCGGCATGGCTCGCCAGACGACCCAACAGCTGGGCCACAGCCTTCTTTGCCTACCGATCCCCTCCCCTCTTCCCCCCTTCCCCCCCCCCCCGGTCTCTTTGCCCCTTGCATGGTCTGGTTTGGGACGACGCGGATGGTGGCGTTTTGCAGGAGAGACAGTACGGAGTCCTCCATATCACGCTCCGTAGGATACAAAGTATTTGCTTGTGCATTAGACTCTGTTTCATGCGCCTTGCTTTCGTGTCCCCCCCCCCCCCCCTGCTGCTGCAGCTTCCCGTTGACGACTGACCGACGCGTATGAATCGCTACGAACCGCGCGCGGACCTGCGCTGGGTGGCGTTTCCCTGTTGGCCAGCCAGGCCAGGCCTCTCTCTGCCTTGCCCATTCCTCGTTCCTGGAGGGGCTGAAAAGGGAGGGGGGCTTCCCCTTCTGGACCCCCCTCGACCCGTTGTGTCTCGCCTTTGCAGGCTGCCCCCTGGTCATGGTTGTTTCTTTTTCAGGACAGCGCCCGAATAATATACTGCGAGTGCTCTCGTATCCTACTTGTACACCGTACTCTGAGATGGGCTGACAGGCAGGGAAAGAGATACCAGCATGCAAGATACGAGTAGGAGACGAGAATGCGGAGGACCTGTCGTATTTTTAGCCTGGGGACTCGGTGTGGCCCTGGTGCAACGACAAGGATCACATTCGATATGTAATGAGATACGAGTACGGAGGAGTCTCTTGTGAGCGAGCGAGAGGTTCCACGAGCGAGCTATGTGTGTGTGAGAGAGACAGCGCGATGTCGGGGGGGAGGGAGTGCTGCCCGCCGTGTCTCGATGGGGAATGCCGCCCTCGAGTCGCGGAACATCCGCGCGACACAAGGGACGACAAAAACCTGCCGAGCACGGGCTGGGCAGACGAGGGAGAGGAGAGATCCCACACGACGGCGGTGAATGAGGACGAGGAAGAGGAGAAGAAGAGAAAGAACGAGAACGCGGACACGAAAAAAGAGACGACTCGGTCTCGGCTTCTCTCTCCTCTTTGGGCAACGTTGCGTGCATCCGACGACTTTCTCTTGGCAGCCATCCCACGGCCGAGCCTGCCGCCAGAGTCAGCCGGATGCCTTGGAGCGACGGGCACGCCGCGTTGTGTGCAGAGACACGTCTGGCCGCCGCCGCCGCTGCATGCAACTGCCACTGCCACTGTCAGCATCGACATGGCCACCGTCCATTGCCACCGTCATCTGCCCGCCCACCACTTCGCCCAGACAAGTAACATTGCACAGAACCGCCTCCCCCCTTCCATGCCGCGATTGCATCCTCCGTCTTACCGTTCTTACCACCCCGTATGGCGACGCCGGGCCACTTTCTCGTTGCCCCCCCCCCGTCGTACAACCACAATGTACGGAGTATATGTATTGCTCGTAACTCCGTCCTCTTATTCTCTTGGAGCGGGAGGGGAGGGAGTGGAGGTAGGAGGAGTGAGCAAATGTCTCAACCGGCGCCGAACCATCGAATAGTTCGCCAACACTTTCGAGAGGTGGCCAGCCCCATAGTAGAGAGTCGGCGAGAACGACCATCTCGCGTAAGCTATGTTACGATAGGACACGCCGAGAAGAAGGGGGGGGGACTACAGGCAGGAAGACGCACAAAGATATCTCACATGTATCTTGCAGACGGCCGCCCGTTCAGCGCGTGGTTTCGGCCGGTCCCCGTCGGCGGAAAGCAAGGGGTGGGGGGACTGGAAAGGACCGCCTTGGAAGGCACTCTCAGCAATGAGCAGTTTTCGCAGAGGGTGGAGAGGGGAGAGAGAGTCAGTCATATGGGAGCAAGATTGCTCGTGAAATGCCGCAGCGGAACCAGCGCTCGTATTGTGGCCCACGTCGTGGGCGCCCCCGCGAGGACATGCCAGTGGGTGAGAGAGAGAGAGAGAGAGAGAGGACGTGACTCGCCGTGTCAAATGTGGCACCTCGATGCACAGTACAGTCTCTCGCCCCGTCTTCTTCTCTTCTGCTCTTCTTCTCTTCTTCTCTCCCCTCTTCGCCCGTTGACCTCTGCCTGAACTTTGCGCTGGGCAGCAACCGCTGGCCGGCTCGGGGCAAGAGAGAGCCAGCTGGCACGACACAGCCTCGCCAGCGCAGGTCGACAACGGCGCTGCGGCGAGCGGTCTGGCGTCTGCCTGCCCACGAGTGCTGAAATGAGCCCAACGCAAGGGGGGCGGGCACAGGAATGGTGGGCATCCTAATAGCACTTGGTCGCTTGGTCGCTGTCTAGAGGCGCACTAATGGCCTGGAGCTAGGCCAGGCCCTCGTATCGAGTACTGCTTACAGGGCAGGCGCACCCTGGCCGTGCCGCCACAGCGGTGACGCCCATTGCCCGCCCGCCACCCAATCAGCGCGCCGCAAATGCCCAATGCAGGGATCGTGCAGCTCGGGGTGCCCTACACGGCGCAGAGGCTGACTGGCGTTTCCGCGGGTGCTCCACTGCCAAGAATGCTCTCGCCAGCTGGGAGCTGGTGAACTCGGAGCTTCAGCCCACGCAGCCGGCAGCCACACCATCCCATCGCGCTCGCGACACCAACGCACACCAGCCCACACCAGCCCTCACCGCCCTCCCTGGGCTCCTGCTTTGATGGTCCGGCCTACCATGGCGGTGGTCTCGGAGGACGAGGACAAGCCGGCGTCGGACGTGCTGTCGGCCACGGAGGAGTACGAGGGCGACGAGGGCGAGTCCTACCGCGGCGAGGAAGAGGAAGACGACGACGATACGTTTGACGACACGTTCGAGTTTGACGTCGACTTTGAGGACAGCGACGACTTTGACGGCGACGACGACGATGGCCTCGACGGGTTCGATGACGACGACGACGTCGTTGGCCACGGCGGCGGAGATGACGGCGGCGGCGGCGGCGGCTTCGACGACCACGACGACGGCACCGGCAGCGACCGCCTGCTGCGGCGCACACGGTCCGGCATCGCACGCTCGGCGGCGGCGGCGGGCCCCCCGCCGCCCCTGCTGCCGCAGCACAACTTTGCGCCGCCCTTTTACGGCCGCCCGCCCACGCCCCTGCCGCCGTCGCCGTCGCTGACGTCGCTGCTGCGGCCGTCGCGGCCGACGACGCCGGACGCCACCGACGACGAGCTCGAGCCCGTGCCGCGTGCCGCGCCCCAGGTCCCGACCTACGAGTACTACGGCTTCGTGCTGTACCTCTTCTCCAGCCTGGCCTTCCTCATGTACCTGCTGTGGAGCTACCTGCCGAGCCCCTTTCTGCACGCGCTCGGCATCTACTACTACCCCAACCGCTGGTGGAGCCTGGCCATCCCCAGCTTCCTCGTCATGATGCTCGTCTACATCTACGTTGCGCTGGCCAGCTACAACACCGAGATCCTCACGCTGCCGCTCAACAGCATCGAGACCATTGTCGACGGCGCCGCCAAGCTGGCCGCCATCGACGAGCACGGCCGCGTCGTCATCGTGGGCGGCGCGGACGGCTCCCAGATCCAGGGCCGCGGACCCACGGCGAGCGCCAGCGAGCACAGCGCCGAAAGGCACCAGCACCAGCACCAACACCAGCATCAGCACAGCACCTCCCACGCCACTGACACTATCGCCGCGTGGTCGTCGGCGGCATCGTCAACCAAGCCGCAGCTCTTCTCCCACCAGCGCGAGCCGTCCTCGCCATCGCCGCCGCTCGGCAAGACCGCATGGCGCGACCACCGGTCCGCTAAGAGCGGCCGGGACCGCAAGAGCAAGAAGAGCTCATCTGCAAGCGCCGGCGCTGCAAGAGGCGGCACCGGCACGGACGGCACCGGTACCGGCAGTGCGGCCGACGCACAGCATGCGGGAGGCGAGGACGGCGGCCTCACAATGGGCAGCCGGGGACGCCTGTGGAGCGGACGCTCCGACAGCAATGGCCTAGACCACGACGGCTACAGCCACCGAAGCCCGCGGGAGTGGAACAAGCTCTGGAACGTGGGAACGGACGCCGTCATGGACATTCCGCTTGCCGGCGTGTGTGAGGTGCTCTACGCGTGAGAGGGCCCAGCGGATCATGTGTATATATTTTCTTTGCCTGCTTCTTGCGACTGAGCAGTGTTGTGTATTGCAGCTGCAAAAAGACAGGCGCATACCATAGTAACAAGATACCCAATTGACTGTAGCCATCAGGACCGATGCTAGCCGCAGCCGCCAACTGCAAAGCGATTCTGGACGGCGCAGAGTGCTGTAAGCTCCTCCGCGGCGCTGCTGCCCGTCGCTCTTTCTCGTTACGATGCTGTTGACGCCTTGGTTGTGCCTTCCAGTTGTCGAGCTGCCGGGGGAATTTGTGGGCCCCTGTACACAAGGCGGTCGTGCCTGCCGTGCTGTGAAAGGACGGCCAGCCACAAGGCAGGCACTTTGACCAGCCCCTCCACTAAAATCCCATTGGCCCTGTTAGCGTGCCTCCCTTTTGTCTCTGGCAAGCTTTCGACGCGCGCGACGTAGAAAGAGCGAGGCAAACTGTAACCTCGAACGAAGAAAGACAGCGAAAGAGAAAAAAAACCCCTAAATCGCGATTCGACGACCGCAACGACATCTCGCCCAGAGAACAGACAGCCACGGCCACGACCACAACGACGACTTTGCGCGACACACCTCACGCGCAGCATCTGCCCCCCCAACAGCGGCACGTCCAATTGACAAAGAAGGGGAAAAAAAGGCGACGTCGGCCCCCGCCCCCCCCCCGTTTGCAGGAGAAGCGACGACGACAGGGCTTCGACGGCGACACGCCCACTTGACGACACGCGCGCGCGGCGGCTGAGCTCGAGCAGCCGTGTTTCTGTCCCCCCCCTCTCTCTTTTGCTTTACCCTCCCTTTCTTTCGCAAGATCGCCCATCGCCCGCCATGGCGCAAAACCAACAACCATTGAACTCGGCGACGCAGCCGACGGACGTCTACGGAGGAGGTGAGAACAGAACGAAGCCCAGCCCAACGATGGCGAATGGCGGCTCTGCTGGGAGGTGTTGTGCCCGGGTGCGGCCCGGGGGCGTGGGGTGATTGGTGTGTGTGCTAACGGCTTCTCCTTTGTGTGCAGACGAGGTGTCGGCCCTCGTGCTCGACCCCGGCTACTGCCACACGCGCGCCGGCTTCGCGGGCGAGGACGTCCCCAAGGTCGTCGTGCCCTCGTTCTACGCGCATTTCCCGGCCTCCGACGCCATCGATGGCAAAAGCACCAGCAGCCGGTCCGCGCGCAGCCTGTTTGGCGACGAGGTGCTGATCCCCCGCGACGGCCTCGAGATCCGCAACTACATGAACCGCGACAGCGTCGTCGAGGACTGGGACGCCGCCGTCGCGCTGTGGGAGCATGTGCTCGTGCGCCGCCTGCAGCCCGCCCGGACAGCGGCGGCGCTCTCGCGCGCGGAAGACAAGAAAGCCGTCGCCGCCGCCATCGCTGCTGCCAGCGGCGAAGAAGAAGGAAAAGGGGCGGCAGCAGCAGGGGGGGATGCCATGGACATCGACTCGGACCTCCTCGACGCCCAGGAGAAGCCGCTGATGGAGAACCCGCTGCTGCTGACGGAGGCGCCCTGGAACAGCCCCAAGGCCCGCGAGCGCGCCATCGAGATCGCCATGGAGAGCTGGGGCACGCCCGCCTTCTGGCTGAGCCGCACGCCCGTGCTGGCCGCCTTTGCGGCCGGCAAGGCCTCGGCCCTCGTCATCGACATCGGCGGCGCCGGCACCAACGTGGCCGCCGTGCACGACGGCCTCGTGCTGCGCCGGTCCGTGCAGCGCTCGCCGGCGGGCGGGCTCTACCTGTCGGGCCAGATCCGCGAGATGTGGAAGGACCAGGCGGACCCGCCCATCCGCGTCGTGCCGACGTTCATGGTGGAGAGCAAGACGCCCGTCGACGCCGGCGCGCCCGCGCAGGCGCGCCTGCGCAACTTCCCCTTTGCGGTGCAGTCGTCGTTCCGTGCGTACGAGGAGGAGCGGCTGCTGACGGAGTTCAAGGAGTCCGTGGTCGAGGTCTGGCGCGGCCCGGGCCGCTTCTATTCGCCCGGCAACGAGGAATTCGCCAAGTCGCAGCCTGGCCGCGTCTTCGAGATGCCCGACGGCTACAACCAGATGTGGCGCGAGCCGCGCTACCGCGTCGCCGAGGGCATGTGGGACGAGAACGCCGGGTACCCGTGGCCGCTCGCCGCCGCCGCCGTGGGGAAGCCGGGCGGCAAAAACAGCGAAGACCGCGCCGCGCTTGCCGCGGCGGCGGCGGCGGCCGCCACCTCCTCCTCCACCCTCTTCTCGGCCGCGACGCCCGCGCTGACAAAGAGCCAGACGATCCCCGAGCTGGTGCGCGCGGCCGTCAACAGCGTGGACGTGGACCTGCGGCCGCTGCTACTGGGCAACGTGGTGGTGACGGGCAGCACGAGCCTGCTCAACGGGTTCAACGACCGCCTCAACAACGAGCTGATGGCCATCTGGCCCGGCGTCAAGATCAAGATCCACGCCGCGGGCCTGACGAGCGAGCGGCGCTTCGGCGCCTGGATCGGCGGCAGCATCCTGGCCAGCCTGGGCACCTTCCACCAGATGTGGATCTCGCGGGCCGAGTACGAGGAGAACGGCGTGGGCATTGTCGAGAAGCGGTGCAAGTAGACAGGCGTTGGGGGGGGGGGGGGGTGGGGAAGGGGGGCAGGAGGAGGAGGAAGTTTCCCTGTGGCTGCTGGCCCGGTGTTTCTTACAGAGTTCTTTTTTTTTTTTCAAGTTTGATGCTTTTCTTTTTTTTCGATTCTTCTCATAAATCTAGTTTTTCTCGGTCGGCCCCGGGAAACGAAAAAAGGAAGGGGAAGGCGTTTGAAATATCTATTGTATTGCCATGTTGACTCGAACTTCCTGATGCCCAATCGTTTTGAGGGTTCGTTTCTTCCACCTGAGAGAAAGTAAAATAGCAATTTAAGTTCTAATAGACCAACCTTGACGGGGATTGCACGTGTTGCAGGAGTTGCTATAGGACGGGGCTTTGTTCTTCTTTCATCTTCTTCAAAAGAAAAGGAAAAAAAACGAGCAAGCCCAATCCCGAAACCCTCCGATTGCCCTTCTTTCTCACCACCCGCTCCAGCGCGCCCATACATCGACCACCTCGTCTGGATCGCTACTGCTGCTGTCTACAACGAGGTAGTAGCTGAACCCCGCGCCGGCGATGCACGCGTGGTTCGGCCAGATGCGCACGCGCTGCCCGAGCCGCGGTGTCAAGGCTGCCGATGGCGCGCCGCCGCCGGCCCACGTTAGAATGCCGTGTTCCTGGCTGATCCGGCCCACCTGCCACCAGCCCTTGTCGCCGTCAGCCGGCGGCAGCCGCGGGAAATCGGCGCCGGGAACGGCGATGCGGTCGCTGCCTTCCTCCCCTCCCGCCGACCGAGACGGCCATGGCTGGACGATGCCCCACGCCGCATACAGAGGGCCGTCTGTGGCGGCCCGATGGCCGGGCACCGGCACGTTCTTGACGGGCTCGCGCCCCAGCGCCAGGCAGCCCACATTCACGAGGGCCTCATCCGACTGCTGCTGCGCACCCCGGCCCGGGTAGACCGAGGCCACGTCGGCCAGGATGGTCAGGGCTAGGTCGTTGGCCTCGGAGGGGGCCGCCTTGCCCGACTGCTGGCCGCTGCTGCTGCGGTCCCCTCCTCCACCGCCCCACGAGTGCGTCGCCAGCTGCTGCAGGTCCAGCACCGGCTGGACGCCCGCGTGAACCTCGAGCTCGTAGCCCTGGGCTTCGAGGTCGCGCAGCGTCGCGCGGAGGCTGGCTGCCGTTTGGTGGGACGCGTCGGTGCTGGCGCTGCCGGCCGCCGCCGCGTCCGCGTCCGCCTCCGCCGCCGCCGCCGCCTCCGTCTCGCCGGGGCCGCCAAGGTCCGGGTGCTGGAGCGTGGCGGCCGTTGGCGAAGCACCCACCGACAGCACAAGAGGCAGCTGCGACGCAGACTCGGGTGCCAGCGCGTCTCGGGCAATGCTGCGCGCGTCGTGCGCGGCGGCGCCCAGCACCGTGAACTCGCTAACCAGGTGGGCCATGGCCGCCCAGGGCGCGCGCGCGTCGTAGGAGTTGCCCGCGTGGCAATACAGACCGTGAAAGACGACCTTGCCGTCCTTTGCAGGCCCCTGGTGGGCGGCCAGCAGCCGCCGCAGGACGGCCGTGCACTGGGCGGAGCCCGGCACCACGCCCGCGCGACCGTACCCCATGTCCACCTTGACGAAGACGAGGATGGCCGTGGCGGCGTCGTCGGCGAGCTGCTGCGCCACCGCCACCTGGTCCGGGTGGTCGATCAGCACAGATACGCCGCCGGGCCCCAGGGCGCGGGCGATGGCGGCCAGTCGGGGCACGGCCGACGCATACAGCGGGAAGCCGTAGAGAACGTTGACGGCGCGCGGCCGCGGCTGCGTGTGGTCTTGGTATGCTTTCAGCAGGGGAAGCACGCGTTCGGCCTCGAGCACGGTCGAGACGATGAGCCGGACCGGCAGCTCATCGCCGACCTGCAGGCGCGTGAGCTCAATGGTCTGCGGCGGGATTAGCAAGTGCGGGTAGAGAGAGAGTGTGTGAATGATAAGAAACCGCCCACCTTGTGCGTCTTGATATGGGCGCGCCAGCCAAGGTGCATCGCCTGCACCGCCGCCAGCATGCGGTCGCAGTTCCGCTGGACGGCCGCCCGGTCGAGGACGGCCGCCGGCGTCGGGATCGCCACATCGCTGAGGCGCTTGCCGATGAGGGAGCGCGGGTCCATGAGGAGGGGCGAAGAAGAAGAAGGAGAAGACGACGAAGAAAAAAATAGGCCACGAGAATTCACTATAGTGAAAGAACGAGTCTGGTGAGGCACGATTCGGACAAGAACAGGACAGAGAGCTTGGGTCCCGACCACGGAAGAAGACGACCGGACGCGGCTGCGTTTATAAGTCTGCGGAACAGCGCCGCCGTCGGCCAGGCCTTTCTAATCAACTACACGCCATGTTCCGCTAAGATCGCGCTGTGGATCTCGACTCCACGACGAAGCGGGGGAAAAGCGCTCCTCCGTCACGGCTCCTCGTGCACTTCGCCGAGTTGCACGGCGTTGGCTCGACCCCTTGCCAATATTCCTTGGCTGCCCCCAGCATGTCGTGGAACGTCACGACAGGCGAAAAGGAACATGCCGGCAATCTACCTGCCGCCGTCCATGGTGTCTTTGTAGCCATGGTGTTGTCACAGCATTCTGCAGTCATTTGAACGAGATTTGTCTTTTTGGATCTTCCGGAGCCGGCTGATCCGGCCTTCAAATACACAAGACGCACAGCAAAATGCACATTGCAAGCCTGACCGGGTGTCCAGAATTTCCCTTGCTATCCAAGTAGCCGAATGAAAAGAAAAAGAGAAAAGAACTGACTAAACGCCGCCTCCCTCTCCCCGCCACTCCTGGTCAGACACTGGACGCCGTTCCCAAGTCCCCAAAAGAGAAACGAGCAAAAAGAAACACATTCTATAATCCCAGACTGGGCCCGCCACTCCAGCGACACAAAAAAGGATGCAGGAGTGGATGGCACCTGAAAGAAACAAGTTTTGAGAAAGAAAGAGGTCGTGAACTCGACATGGAGCACGGCCGATATATACGGTGCTGCCTTTTCAGACTGTAGCAGACTTCGTAGAATGTACCTCGAGAAAGAAAGGAAGATAAACGCCACCTGAAACATGGGTAGAAATGGGTAGAAATGGGTAGAAATGCGAAGAGACTGCGCAAAGGAGCGAAAGCAAATCGAAAAGAAAAAAAGAAAATGCGGTGGTATCTTCAGAAAAGGGGACAAACGAAGGAATTCAAAGGATGAGAAATGAAACCGGATTACGAGTCAACCTTGACTCGCTTGGCTTCGTTGTTGCTGTCGATCGGGTCAGATGACGCCACCCCTGCACTGACGTCGGGGCTCTTCCGTTTGTTTGACAGCATGTGATCGTCTCGCAGGAAACTGGGCCCCGTCCCAACCACAGGGGTCGCAAAGTTCAGCGGACTTGGAAGCGTGTTGCTGTCGCTGCCCCGCCCGAAGCCCCAATCAGGATAAAAACTGCTTGGGCTCGGAAGCAGCTCATTGTTAAGGAACCGCGAGGGGAGGGCTGAGCCTGGGGTGTCAATATGCATGTTGTTGTTGTTGTTGTTATTGTTCTGATGGGGAGCCGGTCGGGCAAAAGGGTTGGGAGGACCAGAAGCACCCGCTGAGAGAAGGGCGGACGCGGAAGGCGAAGGCGGCGGCAGCACCATACTCGCATGAGGCTCACCATTGCGCCGCGTTCCTAGCGGACCAGCGTCATTTGCGTTCCGAGGCGACAGTGCTGAGCCTCCCGCGCCGATGTTGTCCTCAGCCTCATCAGGAGGAATCTCGACCCGAAGCCTTGGGCGCAAGGGACCTCCTGGACGAAGGCTGTTTTGACGAGACGGCGG
This sequence comes from Ophiostoma pallidulum, assembly GCA_019925425.1. Lineage (NCBI taxonomy): Eukaryota > Fungi > Ascomycota > Sordariomycetes > Ophiostomatales > Ophiostomataceae > Ophiostoma > Ophiostoma pallidulum. The sequence continues at coordinate 212,946 of JADHKO010000008.1, read as the reverse complement.
CGTGAACATGGTTTCCGGAATGGACGAGATGGATACGCGAGCCTTGGGTTGAGGTATCTGTATCTGCTGGCCTGCACTGTTCGTTGCCTTCTTGTTTGGAGGGGACGACGTTAGGCCGCCACGAGACGTAGCGTTTCCTAAATCGAGGGACTGCGACCTGTTACCGCTACCGTTCGCATTGCTGCTGCTGCTGCTCTCATTGCTCGTACCGCCGGGTCCAGGTGCCGACGGATCTGTCTTCATCGATTCGCCGCGGAAGGCAGCAAGATGCTGTGACAAAATGGAGCGGCTCTCGTCAATGGGCGTAAAAATGCTGTACTGCTTCCGCTGTGGCAGCTTTTTGACCTCGGGCCATTCGGGGGCCGAATCCGTTTTCGGTTCCACCGGAGTGGGCGGCTGGGGGTCGTGGATTTGCGGCTGGGACTGCGATGGCTGGGGTTGGCGGGGCTGTTCGTTCTGTCGTTTATGATGAGATGCTGGTGGAGGGAGAGACGGTGCGTGCGGGGGCGAGTTTCGAGGACCTGGGCCTGAGCCTGCAAGTGGTTGTGGTAATTGTTGCGCGTGTACCTGGGGAGGGGAGACCGAGTGCCGTTGTTGTGGTTGGGGCGGCGGTGGCAGAGATCCGGCGTGCGTCCCGTGGGAAGGGAAGCTCGGCGGCAGCGACGACGGCCGCTCATCTGCGTACTGCTGCATATGCGGGGTGGGTGCGTGCGTTGTCGGCGGGGGCGCGTAGGGATATTGCGGGCCAGGTTGGGCTATGTTTGCTGGCATGGCCTGCTGGGCCTGGGGGTTGTAGATGGCCGGGTGGGGGATAAATGCATACCCGTTGACCTGGTGCCCGGGCTGCGGCCCGGCTTGCTGCACGTTCTGTGGCATGCGGCGCATGTCATTGCGCGAGGCCGGCCGAGAGCCGGCCTGCGGCGGCTGCGGCGTATGGCCGCGTTGGATGGCCTGTGTCGCAGCAGCGTGTTGTGCAAAGGTCACGCCGTTGGGAATCGGCGGTGAGGCAGAGGGCGTCTGATGTCGAAACTGCGGGAACTGCGGTGGCGGCTGGCCTGGGTAATGCGGCGGCATCATGTGAGATTCCGGTGCTTCGCTCTGTGGCGGCGGGGGGGTGCCGTCGCCCTCATCATCGGAGCCGTCGTCGCCGCCGCCATTGAAATCGCCCGGCCCCTTGTGTTCGTTCGGACCGCTGTGGTATGTGTATCTTCCTATCAGATCGCGCATATCATTTGACGAGTACTCGTACAATTTTTTGTTGCTGCCGAAAATGATGACGGCTACGTCGACGGAGCAGAGGACGGAGAGCTCATGCGCCTTTTTGAACAGGCCCCCTTTCCTCTTCAAAAAAGTCCTGCCTGGGAGTCAGCACAAGTTGCCACAGCGCCGCATCCGTTCTCTCAGTCGCGCGAGGGGAGGTCAAGCAGGGCCAAAACTCACACTGATCGATTGCGATCATCCTTGATCGCCTTTATCTCAATCTTTCTGCGGCCCATTGTGAATGCGTGTGTGGCGAACAAGAACGGCGGCACGCCGAGGCAGTTGAGTCGGGTGCGTGCGCGGGTAGACGGCGAACGGAGGCGTTGCCCACGTCGGCGTTGGAATAAGAAGGAAACGGGAATCGCCTTTTAAATGGCAGCGATGCGGCCCCGGGTGTGCCGGTATGCCGGTCGTCTATGTCGGGATTCTCGCCTGTTGTTGCGGAAATGCTGCAGGGAGTGCAGGGAGTGCAGGGAGTGCGCTGACTGACTGGGTTGCGCGCGCGCGGGCGAAACGGGAATGGAAATGTCTTGCAATGAATGGCCGGCGAACAAGCGACGCTGTCGGACTCTGAGGAGACAGTCTGGCGGAGGGGCTAGGATTTTCTGCGCGTTCGACGATCGGATCCGATGCAGGTCTCGTTGTTTCTTTTTTTAGGTCGCAGAGAGGGAGAGCTCGGGAAGCCAACAGGAAGGAGGTGGGGGATGGGGGATGGGGAGAAAAATATAAGCAGGGAATATTATCTGCTGGCGAAATGAATTTCATTCGCTGAGCAGATGAAACGCCAGCGTACGCAGCCAGAGAGAGCGAGGGGATGTTGAGGCGACCAAAAGAAATGACGGGTAGGTGGAGACCGACTGCAAGAACATGGGTGATGGGGCGGTTCTTTCGACAAAGCGGGCTAGGAGAGGCTCTGCACGGAAAAAAGAAACAAAAGAGCGAGAGCAGGCCGGCCAACGAGGTGCTGGGCTAAGACCTGGCCCACCGCTGGGAGAGCGGGACAGCGAGAAAGCCTCGTATTGCTTGGCTGGGGTGTGCAAGCAGCCGGAGCAGCGAGCGAGCGGAGAGTTTGTTCTGTGGGCTGGGCCCGGTTTTCTTTCTTTTCTTTTTCTTTTTCTTTTTCTCGGTATCTTTTTTAGCTCGTCAAGCGCAGGCTGGTGGCGGTGTTGGGGCGGTTTGGGGGCGGTTTTGGCGGGCTCCTTTTGGGCTGTTGCAGCAACGGGTTTCAACGGGTTTCGACAGGTTCGACGGTTCGACGGGTTGGACGGTTCGTTTCCTGCGGCAAATGAAGGTGATGTGACGATGCGGCGATCCCACGATCCCAGAACTGCCCACCCACGAAGCGGGAAGCTTGGAGCTGGGGGCTGCTGCCGAGTTATACGCCGTCGCGCGTCGTTGATCAACGGGGGCGTGTGCCGCCTGGGGCGATGTGCCTGGCCTTTGTCCCGGAGTGTTTCTGTTTCTGTTTCTGTTTCTGTTGTTTATTCGTCGTCGTCGTCGTCGTGAGAGGCCTGTCGGAAGCTGCCGAGCAGAACAGACGGGCCGCAGAAAGAACTTTAAGAAAAAAAACTTGAGGGCACGGAGAAGCCCACGCATGCGTCTAGCAAAACCCGAGAGACAGGTGAGCCTGGCGTTGTGCAGAGTCGCGTTCCAAAAATAGCTTCTTGGGAGAGGATGAAGATGGGAAGACGGCGAAAGACAGAAAGAGGAGGGAGACGAGAGACGATGTTATTGGGAGAACGGGGGGAGGGGGAAACCACGAGCACAGGGAAGCACAGGGAAGCACAGGGGAGGAGACAGGAAAGAGCGAGCGCCTCTAGAGCGACGACAGGCAGCGCGGAAGGAAAGACTGACTGGCGGCGGCGGGAAAGAGCGAGTGCGCAGCGCAGCAATCTAAGAGGATAAAACGCGAAATGGGGGGCCGCGGAGGAAGGAGCGGAGGACAGGAGACGGCAGGCACCGCACCACCAGCCGCGCCATCTCCCTGATGATGCGAGGCAGGAACGAGCGAAACGGGTGGGGGGCGGCAGGGGCTACTGGCAGCGAAAAAGGCAGCAGCCCCTGGTGTCCGTCGGTTGCGCACTACTACTAAGTAGCCGCCGTAATAATATCGTCTTACCGTACCGTGGGCCGCAACGGGTGCACTGGTGACAGGGCTGTGCACGCAGGGCTTTGTTTTTGAAAGTCGAGGTTGAGAGCACACACCGCACCCACCCCGATTACACGCGCACCGGCTCCCACGCCTGCCCATGCGCCGCACTCGTCGCTTGCGCGCAAAGTGCAGCTGTGGATCGACGGCGCAAGCAGCAAGAAGGAAGAAGGAAGAAGGGCGACGACAAACGAGCCAACGACAGGCCGAGTAGCACCTCCACGGCGGCCAGGCGCAACAGCCGGGTTGGCGCTGGCGCGACGAAGCGCCCGCTTCCCCTCAGCTGGCGATCCGGTTCGACGACGTATCACACGTCCCTTTTGATCCTGCCCCTCCCCCCCTGGCGTGGCTGTGCGCCCCTGGGTGACGAGGGGACGGGAGGCGTGCCAAGGAACATGCAGGGACTCGGCGAGAGGGGGCGTCGACTGAGCTCGGCCAGTGTAGTCTTCAGAACGGACGAAACACAGACTGCGAGGCGGATGGCGGAAACGAGAGCGTGGGAACACGAAACCCGGAAAACGGCGGGGAGAATGCCCTATGCCCTTGCATGGGCTGTGGCGTTCTGAATGTCCCATGCCCTCCCGTCCTGGTCCTCTCCCCTCTCTCTGCCCTGTCACCGTTTTCTTGGCCGCATTGTGCAGGAACAGCCTTGGACGGAGTACACGAGTGTCGTATGAAATAACCAGCCTGAAAACAGGCACATGAGAGGAGGAGCCTCGCCGAGGAATGCGTCTTCTTTGGGGGCTGTGTCTGTCCCCCCTTCAGGTGTCTGGCTGCCGTGTACTTGCAAGTGTCAATGCCAGACATCCAAGACATCCAAGATGTGCCAGCACGACCGCTCCTGTCCGGCCTGCCGTTGCACGTCGAAGAATGCAGCCCTAGCGCCTACATGCCACTGCAAGCACGACGTATCTTACATGTTGCGGTGAGGGCATACGTGTGCAGCTTGCAGCTCGAGAATGCACTATCAAGGACGGGCATGCGTTGCGTTGTCAGATCCGGCGTCTTCGGGCTCTCCAGTCAGGCTCTCTTGTCGTATCCAATGCCACTGGTTTTGACCACGGTGAGCCTGGTCCGCCTTCATCGCTCTCGCGGCTTCTCCCCGATGCAGGCGAACGGAGAGAGCCGCACAGGAGCAAGCTGAGCTACGATATCAAGGACTTGGACGCCAATGTAGCTTACTTACCTCCAACCCGTCCTCTCTGTGCCGTTCTCTTTTGTTCTACCCGGCTTGCTGGTCCGCGGACACCGACACCGACAAAGACACTAGAGAACAAGGGCGCAAATAGCGTATTGCCCCCGACGGGACAAGCGGCTCGTGCATAGCATAGCTTATTTGTGGGAGGAAGCAGGAAGCAAGAAGCAAGAAGCAGGGTGAGATGGAACCGGCTCTGTCCGCCGGGGAGTCTGTCCACAGAAGAACGACGCAATTGGGGGCCCGCGATCGACCAGCCGCGCGCCTTCTAAAAATAGAACACATCGCCGTTTGAACCCCTCTGGATGGCGCAACCTGCAGCGTCGTCGGGCTAATCAGCCCGCGCTGTGCATACTCCGTGCTAATATGGGGCGGCAGCTGCAAAAAAGTGGGCGAATCTAAGCGCTCGAAAGCCCGGCCAATCAGATCTGTCCTCCGTCTGTGCCCCCACCCTTCCCTCCCACACGACGCCCAAGCAGATCGTGGTGCTGCATCCATCGCCAACACGAACGAGACACAGGCAGCCGTGCAAGGCGGAGAAGAAGAGGCAAACACCGTCCTGCACCTCGGTCCCCAGAATCTCGAGAGAGCTCCTACTTATTTTTAGCTCTCAGCGCACGCCCTCCGCCTTGCGCGTTTGAGCAGAATCTGGACGGACGCGAGGAGAGGAGAGCGCCTTGGTGAGCAACCGCGTCTGCGCTCAGCATGTGCTGTGTCCGGGAGACGGCATCCTGGATTCCGACCGGCAGCCCAAAGCTGGAGGGCGGCGTGCGGATGACACCGGACTGAAGGGGACTTGAGGGGGTGGGCGTTGGTGAGCACCACCGAGAAGCTTCGAGACAACGACGTCCAGCCTTTCGTTCGCTGTGGGTGGTTATCATGCGTCCATCTAGAGACTATAGATAGCTACGACGGTGTCACTCAAGCATCTAGAGGTGTCAAGACGGCCTGGAAAGGGACTCTCGATGATTCCTTTGTGACGTTCTCGGGAAAAGAAGGGGGGGGGGGGGGGGTTAGGATCCTTTTCGTAGATTTCCCCTGTCCATGAGAGGGACCAGCCAGCCTTGCACTGCCAAGAAGCGCCCTTCATCGCCCTTCTCTCGCCTCCAGCCTCGTCTGTCACAAGACCATGTTGGGCACATCAAAGCCGGACGGCTGCTGGATGACGTGCTTCTCAAGAGCAAGAGGGCGGGCACGCGAAGCAAGTCACAAGTTGATTTTTTTACTTCTTTTTTTTCAAACATCAAAGCTACCTTCGACCGCTGCGGGCCTTTCCATTGATGACGAACCCTTTTGGACCCGAAACGCCTAAACTTGACCCAAAGTCTTTTTCCCTGACCATGCTGCGGATGCCGGAAGCAATAAAAAAGAAGAGAGACACAAAAAGTGCCACGAAGAGAAACCCGTACCACCCACCCACACACGCACAGACGCACACTGGGGGGTGTGAAAAAAAAAGAGGAAAATATTACAAGAAAAAAAAAAAGTAGTTCCGTACAGTTGGCGTTCCCAGGAAGGGACATATGTACCACCTCTCTGCTGCTGGAAACCATTGTGTTGTCGATCGCTCCGATTTGAAGGGCCGGGGGGACGTCACAGCGCCAATCCGCCCACCTCGTTCCCTCAGGCGGGACCGGACAGTCCGTCCTGCGCGTTGTACACACCGAAGCCACCCTCTTCGGCCGCCTTGTCTGTCTTCCACATGCCGTTGAGCATCGGACACAGCCTGATGGGGAAGGCGTCGTTAGCTAGGCTGAGGCAAACATATCATCGCCTGCGTGATCACGAGCGAAAGGGGAAAGCAAAAAGGCGCAAGAGAAGAAGAGACAGAGCAAACGTACTTCTTGTTGGTCTTGATGTGTCCTTGAAGACCGCAGTTGGCACACTTCCTCGTCGTGCCGCCACGCTCGACGGACGGCGCAGGGGAGTCCGGGTCGCCGTCGTGGATCTGCAGCTGAAGAGCCTTCTGCTTCTCGCGCGCGTGTCTCCGCTCCTTGTTCCGGTTGAGCCGAGCCTCCTCGGTTTCGAGTCTGGACGTTATCCCACGTTAGACGAACAGAAGCTTTGGCTACAAAAACAAAGGAAAGAAAGGGGAAGGCAACAAACATACCGTTGCATCAAGACACGATCATAGTCGAGGTTGCCCGTGGGTTTGACGGAATAAGGACTGCCGGGATGGTTAGCACAGCTGAATTGCATAGGAACGCCCGAGAAGAGGGGGGGGGGGGGGTTGGGGGGACGTACTCAATCTTCTCCATGTCCAATGACGCCCGCTGTCTCATATACTGAGCGATGACGCCAGGATCGTGGACGATTTCCGTCTTGGTATGTGTCTGCCCCGTCTTTGCATCGCGGTACGTCCGGGTAATGCGCAACTTGCGCTTCTCCGGTGCGACCGACATGCTCGGCTTGCTCAGCTGGCTGACGCTGTCGTCAACGTGGTGGAACGCGGCTGGCGTGGGCGCCTCCTTGGCCGCATTGAAGCGGTCGTCCTCGTCGTCTTGCGGCTGCACGTCCTCGTCGTCGTGGGACGTCTCGTCCTGCAGCGTCGCGCGCTGCGACGTCCAGATCTTGCGGATGGCATCGTTGTACAGCGCGTCCTGCTTCTTGACGTTGTACATGTGCCCGTTGTTGGCCTTCCGCTCGCGTTCCATAGCGTCGGCGGAGGTGGCCGCAGGGCCGTGGATGGCGCCCATAAAGCCGCCCTTCATCGACGTGCGAATGAAGCTGAAGCCCAGGCCCCGCCCCGTCGGATCGCCAGCCCCGTGCAGCTGAAGCATCGCCTTGCCGGCACAGGCGTCAATGAAGGACTTGGTCGTCTTCCACGGCACCATGTTCATGGCCATGCTCTCCTTGTCGTTTTCGTCGTCGACATCCTCCAGCGCAGCACTGTCGTCCAGCTGGTACCCGTTCTGCGCCAGCTCGTTCTGCCCAACCTGCATTGCATCGTGCAGACACACCTCGTCCGGCTTGATCATGCTGTTGATTGTCGCCAAGTCCATCAGCGCATCGCTCGCCTTTAGACCCCACGTTTTCGTTTCCTTGTCGTAGAGCAGAAACTCCTTCAGCTTCTGCCGGTTCTGTGCGTCGTTGGAGTCCTTGACATGCGCTGTGATGTCGGAAAGTGACACGGACCCGTTCTTGCTGATCATGCGGTATGCCACCATTTTCAGCCGGTTCTTGCTGAGAGCCGTGACCTTGCGCGAGTGCGGCCCCGGCACCTCGGCCAACGGAAACGTCTGGCCGACCACAAAGAGCTGGTCGATCTTTCGGAGGTAGTACGACGTTCCGTCTTGGCTGTTGTGGACGCGGCCGAAAAGAAAATCGGTGGGCCGGGCTTGGTGCTTGAAGATCGGCGCGTGGAACATTGGATTGTGCAGCGTCGGCACCACCTCGCCGGGCTCGACTGTGCCAAAGTTGGAGAATGGAGACTTGTCCTCGGGCAGAAGAAACGAGAGCTCGCCGAGCTCTGGCTTGGCTGGCTTTTCCTCGTCGCCCTTGGACTTGCGGCGGTAGTAGTTGATGACCTTGTTGCCCATGCCAAAATTGGACATGACAGTTGGGATCTCCTCGCAGTACTCGAACAGCACGGCAGTCGAGTTGTCGCCGAGGGAGAGGTCTTTGGACTGAGCAAAAATCTCTTGGATCTTTTTGAACTTCCAGTCCCGCTTGGCCAGCTTCTGTAGCCTGGCCATGCGAATAGGGAGCCCGGCACCCTTGTTGACCTTGAGCTGCGGGCGATGGTAATCATGCGGCTCGGGACCATATCTCGTGATCGCATAGTACGGCCAGAGCAGTTTCAAGGCTGGCAAGCTGTGCTCGACTTGGACGTTGGTGTGCTGGGCACGCACGCGGCTCTGGTGGTTTTCCTTGAGCTGCTCATACGCCTGGTCATTGGAATAGTTGAACCGCGAGCCCAGGTCGCGAACGAGCCGGCCGTTTGGCAAGCGCTTCTGGGCTGCGAGTTTTGCGCGCTTGGGATCGCGGTCGCTGTCGGCATTTTCCCCGTCGTCCAGGAGCAGCCTGTGGTCTGACATGTCCAGGTAGACTCGCTTCGCTGCCCGCGCCGTCGCTTCTTCGAACGAATCGAAGCTCGGCGCCACGTACCGAGGAAGACGCGGCAGGCCAGGCTCGACGATGATTTTTCGTCGCTTCACCCCGGCTGGCGTCGACGACCCGAGAATCTCACGCTCCCATTCGTCCTGCTCGTCCGTCTCTTCGCGCTTGGCTTTCTTCGGCCGCGCCACGGCCGTGGCCGTTTCGTCCTCGGGAGGCGGTGTTGGCGGGGCTATGATGTCGTCCCAGTCGGCACAGGCGATGGAAAAGTCCTTCAAGCGGAAGCCGCCCACGGGGGTATCATCGTTGTCGTCGCCGTCGTCGCCAAACGCGTCGCGGAAGATGTTGCCATTGTCCTCGCCGGTCGCTGCAGATTTGAGCAGAGAGGTAAAACCCCGCGCCGCGGCATCCGCAACCCTTTGCTGTAGGCTGGTCTGTGCCGTCCCCGGAATGCGGAACAGCTTCTCTTGGTCGGCATCGAACTCGAGGCTGAGCTTTGTGGGAACGAGCGGTTTTGGGGGCTTCAGGGGCTTCTTTTCGGTGAGATACAACGGCTTTGGTGCCAGCTGCTCGTTGAAGTTTAGGATCTTGCCTTTTTCGAACGAGGGAAACGCCATCTTGACGAGGTCGACTAGATTCTCGGCGACGGGGGGGATGTTCGGGTCCTGGTTGGCGTCGAGGCCGTAGTCCTCCGGGAAGTTGAGGGCGCGGTCGCTGTCGGTGACGACATACGGGTCGTTTGGTGTAGCCGACGGCGAGTGAGCCGCTGCGCGATCGCTTCCACCGTCATCCATGTCGTCCGCATCTGGATTCTTGCCATTCCTACCGTTGCCGGCGCCGGTTGCGCCGGCTGCGCCAGTCGCTCCATTTCTGTCCGGTCCGGGAGACAGCCGAAAACCGCCGTCCCGGGTTGGCGAGGTCAGGTGGTCGCCGAAGAGGTCGTCGGTCTCGTGGCTTGTCCCCGTGTCATCGGTCAGCCCTGGGATCTCGGCGGAGGTGTTTGCGGCTTCTTCTTCGTCGGGCAGGTCGTCGTCGCTGATGTCTTCAAAGTCCTCGGCGTCGGCAGCCTTGCCCTCCTGGCTGAACTTGATGTTCAGGAGATCGGCCGGCAAGCCTCCACCCTCTGTGCCCTGCTGGCTGCCGTTCAGCAGGTTGATGATGGCCTCGTCATCGTTGCTGGCAGTGCGCTTCCAGTCATCCTCGTCGAGCGAGGTGAAATCGCGCGAGCCCTCAGTGGCGGCCGGCATCTTGCCTCCGCGCGCAGTGTGCAGTTGTGTAGCAGTTCGCCCTCATCTAAGAAAGCAAAGTAGGGAGAAGGAGAGAGGGCGATGCAGGGCGCAGGGATTGGAGGGTCGGCTCAAATCATGGCAAAGGAGATGGACATGACCGTGTGCGAATGCTCGATTTCGGCTGGCAGAGGTCGAGAAGAGCAAATTCGGGGTCGCGCGCCCCCCCCTGTCGAAGTCTACGTGGGAAAAAACAGGAAAGCGGAACAGGACGTGTCGCGTAGGAAGCGATGGTGTGCCGTCAGCGCGAGGATGGGAGGTTGTGCTGGGGTCGCGAGGTGGAAGACGGCGGGAGGCGGGAGGACGAGACTTTTTAAGTATTGTTCAGGCAGAGCGTTGAGTTGAGTTCACGGAGGCGACCAAGGCCTCGCGCGGCAGCCTTTAGAGTCACGTGACATCTCCACACACGCCACCCACCCTCCAGTCGCTCACGCTGGCGCGCTGTGTAACGCGTCGGTTCATAATACTAAGCAATACCAACGAGCCTCGCCAGTCCAACAACGTTCTGTTCGTCGCGCGCGCAACCGCAGAGACTGTCGTCAGGTGCACTCTGTATGCTTACAGAAGATCTCTGCTACAATGCGGCAGTACGGAGTGAAGCTGCACGCAGCCCTCGACACCCACAGGATTGGGGACGTGCAAGAGGAGCGACAGGGCGATAATGGCTCTGGAATACGCAGAGTTCAGAAAACAAAACCGGGTGTCTTTTATTTTGGCTACCTGGCCTGGCCTACGTCAGGTCTCGCTGTTGCAACATAGTTCTGGCATGACTGGTCGTAAAGCTCTTGGCGTTGGATTGTCATAAATGGCGGCCTCTTCGGCGGCCGTGTGATCGTCTGGGATGTTCCCCTTGCTCCATTTTGTTTTCCTTTCGTACCTCATGCATAACTAACGCTTCTGTCTCTTTGCTTTTGGCTTTTGTCGCGGCTTCGGAGGCGCGCTTTCTTCCTCACTCGATGCTGCGTCTGCTTCCACCCCCGCGCCGTTCGCTCTCTTCTCATCCACCCCACCCTCGTCCTCGTCCTCGTCATCGTCCTCTTCCTTTTCTTGTCCGCCTTCACCGTCCTCGCCGTAGTCGCTTTCTTCGTCACTTATGCTGCCCAGCGATATCAGATCGTCTTCGTCCGAGCCGAAGTCGCTCGGGGCACTGTCGCTGCCGAAGCCATCGAATTCCTCGGCGTCTTCTGCGGCCTTGTCACCCGCTTCGTCTACGGCCTCGTCGTCGTCTTCCGCGCCCGCGTTGCCTGGGGCCGCTGGTCCCTTGGATGCTGCGGCGTCGCTGTCCGCGTCATCTCGCTTCCGCTTCTTGGGCGTCTCATCAGGGCGCCCCGCGCGACCCTTTGTGGTCGCCTCCTTTTGCTCCTCGGGGCTGAGCTCTGGCGGTGCTGTGAACCACGGGATTTTGCCGCGCAAGAAGTCGTTGAGCACGATCCGTGCCATGCCGTCGGCGTCGGCATCGCCACCAGCCAGAAGCCGGCCACGTTTCCGAGACAGCTTGTCCAGGAAATCAGTGGCACCATCCCAGTCGTTCAGCTCGTAGGTCCTTGCAATGTGGTGCTTTTTTGTCCGTTTCAACAGAGCGGCAATGTATTGTGCAGGGTTGTAGACTAGTAAAGGTTTGTCAGTATGAGAGGAGAGGCGTCAAAAAGGGCCCTCGTCTAGTGCTACGTATGGCTTACCCTTCTCTGTTCGGACGGCGCCGCGCAGAAGGATGTCTTCTGGCGAGGCATTCGAATCGGGAGGGACGATGCCGGGGCAATCGATCAGGTATATTCTCCTCATCTGCGCAGCAAAAGCACTGGTCAGTCAAATTCTCCAGAGATGGCTCAGCGTTGATTGGCGATGACATACCAGTCGGACAAACTGCCAGACCTTGGTCTCGCCGGGGATGGGCGCGACAACACAGGCCTTCCGGCCGAGGAGCGCGTTGAGCACTGAGCTCTTGCCGACGTTCGGGTAGCCAACGAGACCGACGCTGATCTGTTTGCGGTCTGCGTGCAGGGAGGAAAACTGGCGCAGCAGCGAGATCAGCGAGCCCTTGCCGAACGGGTTCGTGATGGATGCACGGAAGGCACATGTAGGAACGGTCTTTTGCAGAGTCTTGACCCAGCGTGCCTGTGACGATATGTCAGTTCTCTTGTTCCAAAGAGAGAAAAAAGCAGAGCCTCCAATTCAGGAAAACAAGTGACAAAAAAGTGCCCCGAAAGAAAGGCAAAAACCAGCAAAGAAATGTCTGTATCACTACTAAGAAAGTCCGGCATAGAACAGCCAAGGAAAGAAACTTTCCGGCTCGCGGATTTCAACTCATCGCGATGCAAACGTTGGGTTTCGGATAGACTTCCAGGACGGAAGCTATTATGCAGCACAATGGACATGTAAAGTCCAAGGGCTGTGAAACCCAATTTTTTGATCTCCCAATGTTGTAACGGAAGCCTTTCATAGGAGCAAACACGAGGTCTGCTTTGTGAAAAGCTTCCTGACTTGAACTTTGGGGACCATAGGAACATGGTCTGACGTGCAACAAGGGGAAACAAAACAGAGAAACGAGAACGAAAGGAGGAAGGGGGGGCAAGGAATGTGACAGAGCAACAAGAACTGCTGTCGTCGTGGATTGACTTACCGCAACTCCTGAGGGCACTAGATCGCACTGAGGGTGTGTTAGCCTTGGGTCTCTGGCTCAAGATGGCGGGTTTTTTTGCACACGGCTACTCACTTTGTTCAGAACGTAGATGAGGTGTTTCTGTTAAACGGATGCACGGGTTAGTAACGGAAGCTGAGGCTTGAAACGAACAATGGTCTCGGACGCAAAGGAGACGAACATGTGGCGCTTCTGTGCGAAGGTAGTCATGGATGCTCCGGCATGTTGTGCCGATGGGATCGCGCGCATCGAGGACATGGATAACGACATCGGACGAGTCGATGGTGCGGTACAGCTCGTTCCAGATGCGCCGGCTCTGGCCCTTGTTGAAAATAGGCTCCATCATGCCGTTCGGCACAGGGGCGTCCTCCTCCACGTGCCCAACTTCTGGGGGCACATTGTCCAAGGCCCTCGAGACAACGTCGCTCTCAACGCCCTCGCTCGCGGCGGCGGCGGCACTGAGCAGTCCGTGCTGGACCATCGTCGAGCGACGGTCGTTGAACGACTGGATGCTCTGGCTCGCAGTGTCGGCCAGGTCGTCCACGGTGCTGATGCTCATGGTGACGCGCTTGCGTGTGGCCTTGCTGCCGAACACGTCGGCAAACGAGTCGGCCAGCACGGGCTTCTGCTTGGCGGTGGACGTCTCGTCGCGGATCAGGGACATGGGCAGCTTGTTGCCCTTGAGGAGGAAGCGGTAGGGATCCTTGGCCTGCTCGGCCATGGCGGTGCGGAAGGTCGACAGGCTCTCCTGGCTAATGACACGCGAGTTCTGGAACCACTTGCGGTTGGGCTCGATAACGGCGGTGGGAATGTCGCGGCTCTGGTAGGCCGCCGCCTTGATAATCTTGCCATCAGGAGTGCGCTGGGCTTTGCCTTCCTTGTAGACATTGAGCTGCTTGACCTGTTCTGGGAAGAGTGTTAGAACCTCGACGGCCTTGCTGTTTCCCCTACCCCCCTCCACCTGTACTTCCTGGCCTCATTCTGTCTCTCCTCGGAACTTACTCGCTGTGCGGTAGAAGTTCTCGCCCTTCACGCGAATGTTGAAGTCATCTGTTTTGCCCTCGCGAACACGGCGGCTCTTCTCTTTCTTCTGGGTGCCCATTTTGCAGCTGCTAGACAACCCCTCGTCTATGCGTGTGGTTTCTAGAGCGGCGCGCTGCGTTGGCAAAAAGAAAAGAAGAAAAGGGGTGGGTGTGGAAGTGAAGATGAAACCTGGAATACAATCAGAGAGAAGAGAAAAGCGAGAAAAGAGAGAGATGGGGACGGCCGACTTTTTTTTCTCCGTATCGCTGATAAGGAAAAGTAAGTGGGGCATCCTGGAAGGTTCAGTGGCTGGGTGACTTTTGATCCACTTTTACTCTGGCTAACGGCCGAGCGCCGTCCAATGGTGGAAGATCTATTGATCCCTTCCGCGACTTTCTGGCCTGGAGGCGCTCTGCCAGGAACAATTTTCAGCTTCATCGTCGTCCGATTGACTGGACAGCCGTATTGACCTTCTCTTTGAAGGGCCACGAGCTCAGCCAAATCCACCACAAAACCTGCCGTCCGTGGCCGTTTTTTTGTTCGACGTCAAGACCGTTACCATTCACGCCCCCCATATTCCCCCCCCACTCGTCTCAGAATGCCACCCCGCCCAACGGCGCGGCCGGGCCTGCTGTGCCGCTCAGCCGGCTCGTCCTTTTCTGTCGCTCTCCGGCCATGCTCCTCCAGACGAAGCTTCGCAGCATCATCACCATGCAGCGCAGAGGACAAACTGCCGGCTTCTCCAATCTCGACGACCGTGCCACCCGAGTCGCCCAAGTACATCAAATACCCAACACCACCCCAGTCCGAGGAGGTCCACCGGCCGCCCCAACGTGGCCACCTGCCCATACCCCGCGACATCTTCCAGGCACGCCGCGTGCCGGGGCGCAAGCAGGACGACCCTCGCATCGCACCCAAGTCCGACCCCACCGCCTTCACTGCCAATGCAGCGCCGCTGTCGCAGGCTGAGGCACGCGGCGAGCCGCCCCGGTCCGACCGAGAGGCCCTTCGCCGCCGCATGGCGGCCAGCCGGCGACAGAGCTTGCAGTCGGGTCTGGCCGGCCTGTGGACGCGCCAGCAGCAGCATGCGAACCGGGAGCGTGCGCGCGCGGCGAACATCGCCAACCGCAACCGGCAGGCGGCGCTGTTCAAGCCTGAGGGCCGTGACGACGTGCTGACGCGGTCGTCGGTGCGCGATGCGACGGCAAAGGTGACGGCAGTGATCCGCGACCCCCACCGACACGAGCGGCAGGCCGAGGCGGTGGCGCGTACCGCAGCCATTGCACAAGCCAAGCGCGAGGCGCGGCGCGACGCCATCATGGAGCTGTACCAGGCCGCGGGCAAGTTCATTGTGGACGAGAAGGAGCTGGAGCAGCGCGTCCACGAGCTGTTCCGGCCAGACTACTTCAAAGAGGAGGGCTACAGCTACGGCACGGTCAACGCAGAGAACATCTGGGATGTCGTGGGCAAGCCCTCGTCGGTGCAGGACATGATGAGCGGCATCACGCGGACAGAGACGAAGCTGTTCGACTCAAAGCGCACGGAGCTGGACCGCACAACCAAGCGCCAGAAGCTGGTGGCCGAGGCTCTGACGGGCGGCAAGATGCCCGTCTAATGAGCAGCCTGCATCTGGAATCTGGGAGCCCATCGACGGAACTTGAGCAAACAAAATATGAGCATCTAGATGCCAACCTGTATATTACTTGCTATACATTCATGTCTTTGAAATACTGTCCCATTACACACGCTTTGTGCACAATGATCCTTGAGGCCGTCCTTCTGTTCTTTGCGTTCCTTGAAAGTCCACAACCACAACCACACACAGCCCTAGGACTGCGATGAGGGGATACTATAAATGCTGTCGTATCGTTTTCGGCTCCTGGTTAATGTAGATCCAGTGAGAGGATAGAGCAGAAAGTCACACAAAAAAAATGAGAAAGGTAGCTGGCAACTGATTATTAGGCAAGAAAAAGTATGGCTGTAAAAAGCAAATGCACTCCGGACCGTATATGCAATCCTAACAAGCAGGAGACAAATGTGTATACACAAAAAGGGGACAGTGAACCATGAGGGGATTCGGCTCTCTTCATTGGGGGGGGGGGGGGGGGGGTGGGGGGGCTGTTGAAGGCACGACATATACAGGTTAAACGAAGGAAACAAGCACTGGGCCCGAGAAATATAACGCGCCAACAAAAGTCCGCTACCGCTTCTCGACGAGCAAAACGTGCATGGCGCCGTATGCGAGGATAATGAAAGTCACCGCAAACACGCCCAAGCTCACAACATCCGGCCACAACGCAATGTTGTTAAAGCCAAAGGAGCTGAGGATGGCCGAGCCGGGAACCGTAATATCCAGGCCGTACTTGTGGTCGACAAGCGTCAGGTACCGCACCTCGTTGACGATCAGCGCCTCAAATGCGTAGTGGAAAATGGAAAGATACTGCAGCCACACAGCAGCCGGCGGGATCTTGTCATGATTGAGTAGCAGGCCGGCAAACAGCAAGCTGAACAGCATCACCAGACTGCCAATCAAGTTGGCGACGCCGCCATCCTTGCACACGATGCCAATGAACAGGCAGATGCCAGAAGCAGCCAAGTTAAAGAGGACCAGAACGAGGATGAAGACCAAGAAATGCTGGACATCCGGAACCAGGCCCGTCATTGGGTAGATGATGGCACCCATCAGCACGGGTGGAAGAATACGCAGTGGCAGAATATCGAACAGGACCTTGGAGGCGAAGTAGGTCACTGGCGAGTAGTATCCGTTGGCGCGCTCGCGCGTGAACAGCAGCCGTTCGCTAGAGAAGACGCTCAAACTCGTCAACGTGCTGAAGCCGAAAAGGGCGAGGACGAAGAAGAAAAGACCGAGGCGATTCTGGAAGCCGGGGATGTCGCTCGTCAAACCATAGAATAGGAATCCGGATAGGACGCCCAGTAAGATGGAGATGGCGTAGTGTGTCAGCATCAGCATGGGGTTGCGGTACAGATTCTTCCATGTTCTCTGCGACAAAATCACAAATTGGCGGTAGTAGCCCACGCGAGAGTAGCCCCGGCCAATGACGTTTATGCGGCCGTTGGGCCCTCCGGACGTGTGGCCATTGCCGTTGGTTCCTTCGTTCACCACAGCGTCGGAATTGTGGCCATTGGCGCTCTCAGCCTCGGCGATGGCACGACTGATCTCATCGTGGACGTTGTCGGTAATACTGGAGTGAGCAAAAGTGTTGATGAGAAGGTCGAGGTCTGTACCGCCAAGGGCATCTGGAGGCGGGTCGTCGATATCGTCTAGAATCTGGGGGGCAACGTCGCCGGGAGCCTGTCGATGGAGCCTGTAGGCGCCCGGCTCTCCCTCGCCCACGTCTGAGGAGGCTGTTGTTTCGATAGTGTTCTTGCGCCGTGTGAACAATTCCCGTTCCTGGCGGGCGCGGATGGAGTTGCGGCGCTTGCCCTTGGGGCGTGCTGCCGACGATGAGGCTTCGCCGGCATTGCCAGTTTCATCGGCCATGGTGCTTGCCACCGACACGCTTGCAATAGACTTTACAGCACGGGTACTGCTAGGACGGTCACTGGCAGCATCAGATCCTACTGCCGGTTCTGTCGCAGGCTCGTCGTCGTATGAAGACATACCGCCCGCATGCATAGTAAGATCGACAAGGTAGTCAGCGATATTGAAACCGGGGGGGCATGTGTAGCCAATTTGGTCAAAGTACTCCTGGCACTGGTCGAAGGGGCCGGAGTAGACGGCGTGGCCTTTAGCAAGAAGCACAAGGCGGTCAAAGAGCGCAGTGATGTTGGAGCGTGGCTGGTGGATGGTAAAGATGACGGTGCGGTTATACGCCTTAGCCAGAGTGACCAGGCACTCAATGACGTTGTAGGCATTGTAGGCGTCGAGGCCACTCGTGGGCTCATCCAGGAAGAGGATAGATGGGCTTGTAACCAGTTCGCAGGCAATTCCGACGCGGCGCTTCTCACCACCCGAGATGCCACGTCCGCGGCCTTCTTCAGAGCCGATAAGCGAATCACGGATGTGGTGGATGCCGAGTTGCTTTTCGACATCGTAGACACGTTGCTCCTTGGCAGCACGGCCCATGTCGCGAGGAAGGCGGAGCAAGGCGCTGTACAGGATTGTCTCGTGCACAGTCAAGGTCGGCAGCATAGTGTCCTCTTGGTCGACGAAACCAACCACGTTTTTGAAGTCCTGGTCGCTAACCTTCTCGCCGTTGACGAAAAAGTCTCCAGAAACCTCGCCGCGCTTGTTCTTACGGGCAAGGATGTCGAGGAATGTCGTCTTTCCGGCACCAGAGGCACCCATGATCGCCGTAACTTCACCCGGGCGGGCCAGGCCGCGGATGGAACTGAGGATGGACTTCCCGTTCAGGGTGTACGAGACGTTTTCGAAATACAGCGACGCGGGCTTATGGTCGGCCATGAGCTTGATGGACTCATCGTCGGAATCGTCGGGGCTGAGAGGGCTGTACTTGAACTGGCGCCGCGAAAGGTACCAGGTAAGGAGAATGGCGCCAACGAGGAAGAGCGAGCTACCAGCGATGACGGCAGCGATCAGCGGCGTGTTGATGCGAGACACAGGCCGTTTGTACCCAGGGACTTCTGTGCTGTAGAGACACTCGCCAGCGCGGCACGTTAGATAGATGCTGGGATCGCCGAAGACGGTGCTGATGAGGTCGTTCATGTTCGGCTCGTCGAAAAGACACTTGTTTGTGCCGCCATCGACCTGGGCACACTCGAACGAGGCCGGACCCTTGATCTCCTCCTTCAGGTAGTCCGTCAGGTCCACGGAGCCATTCTCGCCGCAAAGCATCCGGTCGGCGACGCAGCTGCACTCGACATTCTTGCAGTGGTACTGGGTATTGTTCGAGGCGTCGTCGAATTGGGCGTCAGACTCGCAGTTTTGCAGATGGCAAAAGAACGATTCGCGTTGGTCCACCCAGACTAAACATGTTAGCAAGACCGTCGCGGAAACGAGCGTGAGATCGGGTGTGGGCTTTGCCACGTACATTGGAAATCGCACTCGGAGCTGTTGCGGTTGCAGGTGAAGGTGACCTGGGGAATTTTCCCGTCGAGGATCGAAAGAATCTGCCGGTTTGTGACATCGCACATTTGGTAGTTGTCTTTGACGACATCGCCGAGCTGGTAGCAAACGCCACCCTCACCGGTTTCCATCAGCGCATTGCAGGCGAGGTTGTCGGTGCACACATTGCAGTTGATGCCGGTCCAGCCCTCGTCACACTCGCAGGCCGGTGCATCTCCGCGCATCGGGCGGTCGGAACCAGCAGCCAAGGACCCGCAAACTAAGGAAGAAGAAGAAACGAGCTTCAGGTTAGAGACCCTACGTTATCCTTCGGGATGGGGCTTCAAGACGGTTGCAAAACAAAACAGAAAATAATAACAGGGCGCCCGGGACTAACGTGGTTCTAGGCAGTCGATGCCCGCCCAGCCGGGGGGACAATTGCAGGTTCCGTCGTAGCTGCTGCACTCCGCGAACTGCCCACAGTTGAATGAGGGGAGGAGGCAGTTGAAACTGTCGGGAGAAGTCTGGTTAGAAGAAAACGGTTTCCGCGCAAACCCGCGAGAACGGTGTGCAGTGGAGAGAGAAGAGGGCGCACCATGGTGGGCACTCTGAGCCGTCGCCCATAAGGCTCATCTGGGCCCGTATCGCGTTCAGGCTGGCGGTAGAGTAGTTTGTGTAGGCTGAGGCAAAGCTGTTGGCCATCAACGCCGCAGCTACGCCGGCAGCAAGCGCCCGGAAGCTTCCTCGGGAAGCCATGGGAGCTAATGCTGTTTCAGGCCGTCGTGGAATGGGGGGGTAGTCGGTGCAGGCGGCGGCGAGAGGACCGAGAGCGCCAAAAAGCGCGGAGGAGGCTTAGAAAGTCGACGGCAAATCGAGGCGGCGGCCCGTCGATGAAGGGGATTTCAAGTTCTCGGTGCTGTGTGGGATCGCGATGCCGTGATGCCGTGACGCCGTGATGCGGAGCTCAGGCCGAGGTCCAGAAAGTCGGGTGTTCTTGGAGGCGCGCAAACGCGGCGGCAGGCAACAGCAAAGACGGAGCTTCGGCGGGGGCCTGCTGTTGCT
Source organism: Ophiostoma pallidulum (assembly GCA_019925425.1). Taxonomy (NCBI): domain Eukaryota; kingdom Fungi; phylum Ascomycota; class Sordariomycetes; order Ophiostomatales; family Ophiostomataceae; genus Ophiostoma; species Ophiostoma pallidulum. The sequence goes on along the minus strand of JADHKO010000008.1, from coordinate 193,251 downwards.
CAGCGTATGAGTTCGAGGCAGTCCGACAGGTGAGAGAGGGACGCAAAGGATGCGAGTCGGACGGGGCGCTGTGATGAGGAAGTTGAAACAAGCGGCGGAAAGCGAGATGATGCGATAAACTAACTGCCCGCAACCCAGGCGGGCAGGAGGATCCACAGCAACCGGGCGGAACTCGAAAGCAATCACAGACTGCTGGGCCGCGGAAGAAGGAGAGAAGCACGGCGGAAGGCAAACGGGCGACGCGGGGGGGGGTATCGCAAACCACCTGAGGTCGGAAAGGCAACGTTGGGGAAGAAAGAGGCCGGGAATGACCGAGAATGGGATTGCGAGGCAAAGCAGCAATCAAGCAGCTGGTCATCCGTCCTTTTGTCATCGACCTGGGGGCGGCAGGAGCAACTGCGCTCTGGTGGGCCAACTGCGCTAAGAGGGGAGCTTGCCAGGATCCCGCCTTCCAGCTTTGAGATAAGACGGAATACAGCAGTCGCCCCTTCTGTAATGACCAGCCATCAACATGACTAAGATACATTATCGCTGGGCCAACTGCGCACGTGGAGGCATGTACCTTTCTAGTGGACAGGGAAGGCTTCGAGGATGATGACGATGGGCCCCACGTGTCTTCCCCACAGCAAGCACAACTGGGAAGGACCCCCAAACTGACATCTTCAGCGCCCCTCATCACAAGTCTAAGCATAAAGCCGGCTGGAGGCACACCGAGTTCTGCTGCCTTGGTATTCTCAAAACCTAAGGCGGTCGGCGGTCTTTGGATGCGTATAACCTTAATCTCGACCGTTTGGCTGCTTGCCTTGGCTGCGTTTGAGGCAAGCCTGGCTCTCGTATTGTTGTATCTTACTCTCTCCACTCTTTTGTCCTGGATCGTACCTGCCTCGAGATATCGGCGGCCCTTCCCCCGTCAACGAATACGCACCGCTGTCATTGAAAGGGCGCTGAGCTGGCAAAGGGCGCGTCTACAGCACGAATACATTCCCTCTTCTGCTGCCAACTCCCCTCATTGCGCATCAAACGTCCTGGCTCCCTCCTGTCCCATACCGCCCAGGCTCGTTTTTGCTCTCGGCATTGCCGCTGCCCGCCATGGTCAAGATCGAGCCGTTCCAGGTGGAACAATGGATGGACACCTACGAGACGACGCCGGGGGTGCTCAACATCGCCGAGACGTGCGCCGCATCCCTGTCGATCGCCGACCTGGCCGCGCTCTCTGAGTCGGTCGTTGTGGATGGCTCGACGCTGCTGCCGCCAGCTGACCCGTTGTCCGCGCTGGCCACGACGAAGCTGACATACGGCGCCATCCGTGGGTCGGCCACGCTCCGGGGGCAAGTCGCATCGCTCCTCGACACCGGAAAGACTGCCGACGTGCCTCCGCTGCAGACCAATCATGTTGTCATCACGCAGGGCGCCATTGCGGCCAACTACCTGCTCTTCTACACGCTTCTGGGCCCTGGCGACCACGCGATCTGTGTCTACCCAACGTACCAGCAGTTGTTTGGCGTCCCGCAGAGCCTGGGTGCCGAAGTGTCGTTGTGGAAATTGAGGGAGGAGAATGGCTGCGTCCCGGATCCAGCCGAGCTTGAAGGACTGGTCCGACCAAATACCAAGGTGAGTTTCCGTATGGGGCTCCGAGGTGCTCGTGGAACGTCACACAAAAGCATGCTCACAACCAAACCACATACAGATGATCATTATAAACAACCCCAACAATCCTATGGGTGTGCCTATTCCGCGGGCGGTGCTCGAATCCATCGTCAGCTTTGCACGGGCTCGGGAGCTTGTCGTCTTCTCCGATGAGGTCTATCTGCCCTTGTTTCATGGGGGCGCTCCAACCAGCGCGGCGGCGGCTGGCCCTGCAGCCGCCGCGGGCACGGGAGGGCACACGGCTGTGCAGGCGCCGCCGAGCATCTTGACTCTCGGATACGACAAGACCATCGCCACAGGCTCCATGTCCAAGGCGTTTGCGCTGGCGGGGCTTCGCCTAGGCTGGGTTGCCTCGCGCGACCGCTCCATCGTCGACGCGCTCCTAAGGGCTCGGGATTACATGACCATCAGTGTTTCGCAGCTGGACGACGGCATAGCGCGCTACGCACTCTCAGACACGGTTCGGCGGCCCCTTCTGCGGCGCAACATTGAGCTAGCCCGGAGGAATGCTCGGATCTTGACACGTTTCGTCGAGAAGTGGAAGAGCAAGGGGCGAGTTCGATGCTCGTGGATTCCGCCTACGGCGGGCACAACTGCCTTTATTCAGTTTGCGACGGCAAAAGACAGCGAGGACGCCTCGCTTGCCGTGCCTGTTGATGACGAGAAGTTCTGTCTGGATGTGCTGGAAGCAGTCAAGGTCATGATCGTGCCTGGCTCGCGCTGCTTCGGCGGCGGCAAGGACTTCAAGGGCTATGTTCGCATAGGCTACGTGAACGAGACTGCCATTCTCGCCGAAGCCTTGGTGAAACTGGACCAATACCTAGAAAACAACCTGGCGTAGACGGGTCGCTGCTGCCTACGTGCAGGTATGCTGCGCTGGTGCGAACGCATTTAGAGAGGGTTGCATCGGAGCTGTCAAGATGGAGGACGCTGTTTTGCCATGATCATGTATCGAAACGAAAAGGAGGTGCATCTTACCAACGGACATCATACAGATAAACAGTACTATCCCGGTGCCACAAGCCAGCTGTGTTGGCGGAAACCGGACGGAAACCGATTGGGGGTCTCTTGTATTCTTCTCGATCGTCATCTGATCTGGCCAAGCGTTTTGCTGCTTTCTTGGCGGGCGCCGATCTCTTGGATTCCGCCTCGGCAATTCCGCCTCGGCATACAACAGGATCTGCCAGAGGCAGACAGATCTCAAGCTGACTCGGCTCGCTCGAGTGAGGCACAGAGAGGCCTGTTGGTCACAGCCACCGGCCGAGCTGGAACCGCTGGGGGCAGGGCGTCAGACTATTCCAGAGATCGAGGCGCAGTCGACGACAAAGAGAGATGTGCGGCAGCATCCCGTCCTGGCGCTGTGGTGGGATCGGGGCTTTGATTCGCCCAGGACAAATGCGACATGGGCGCAAGACTTGCTGGCCAAAGGCACGGCCTGAAACGCAGTTTTGAAGGGTCGCCCGTTTCAGGATGGCCGCAAGTGCTGCTGCCACGTCGTTTGACTCTGTATCCGCACGCCTGCACGAATATGGACGGAGCTACGGGTTTGCTTTTGCTTATTGTGGAGTGCATCCCTTCTGCCTCTCTGCCTCCTGCCTCTCTGCCACTTGTTCCTTCCGCAGCACCTTCCCCTTCGGTGCCTGCGCCCATCAATCAAATGGGCGTGCTGAGGAGGCGGGGGGGGGGGGGGGGGGTGTAAGCCCCATTTTGTCTTGCCTGGTGCTACGTCGTACAGGGACGGGGTGAAGCACACGTAATGCTCTGCAGCACAATATGCCTTGTGCGCCCGGCACTATGTGAGCGTCTAGGCTTGGAGAAGCTAGAGGTGACGCGTTCCCGGCTCCTTCCACGGTTGGTGGCCAGGCTCTCTGCTGAGGGCAGGTGCAAGTGTGGCTGTCCGGGATGGCCAGGTACAGCGACTTCCCCACCGCCGGACTTTGGATCTAACCTGGACTGTACCGATTGCGCCTGCCTTCTTGTTCGCTCGACCCAGCGCGACTCTGTAGACGACGAGCCGTCGCCGACATTGTGAAATTACGAGGCCAGTGGCGGGAAAGGTGGCAGCGAGCTCTGCCTTGGTACTCCGTATACGAAGAAAGAATGCACTACGGAGCAGCTGCGCCTCGAGAGGGAAGGCGCTTGCCCAGATGGCCTGGAGGGCGCCGGTCGATCCTCCCACGGCCAGGTCCTTTTTTGCATTGATGACCTGTTTCGGCTGGTGCTCCTTCCCTTTCCGTTTCCTCCTCTGTCCCACTTGTCGTTTGTAAGATACTTCGCAGTCTCACCTGCCGTAGTGAGCCGCAAAAAGCTTGCACTGCTTAATATAAAGCTACAGCGCTTGGCATTCCGGATGCTCACCAGTCTTGGCGCTAAACAACACCGAGTTCGGCGTCCTGGCTGACACAACGACCAGCTCTTTGTTTTCTTGTCTCACGTCTCGTTTCCTTTTTCCTTTCTCGCTCTCTAGCATCTCACCGGTGTCACTTGGATAATATCTTCGGGGGGTTTCCCGCCCTCTCCCCCTTTCTGGTCCTTCTCCGCTCTCAACGTCGTCTCTCGAACATTTACGCTCTGCCGCTTCCAGCAACCGCGACAACCCCCCCCTTCGCCCTGAACCTTACCCGAGACCTAATGAAGAGCACATTGATTGCTGCCGCCGCCGTGCTGGCGGCCACCGCCGACGCTGCCGCCTCCGGGGGTGTCGTTCAGTGGGACATCACCAGACGCCAGCCGTATCCCCACGTGTATCGCCGGGCCACCGACACCGACCAGACAACCGTCACCAACGACCAGACCCAAGGCGGCTACTTTGTGGAATGCAAGATCGGTACTCCCGCACAGACGGTCACTCTGCAGCTGGACACGGGGAGTAGCGACATCTGGGTGCCCTCAAGCAAAGCTTCTGTCTGCAGTTCAGATAGCTCCAGCGGTGGCTGTCCTCTGGGTTCTTGTACGGGCTTCCCCTCCCTCCCCCTCCCCCTCCCCCTCCCCCTTTGTTTTTCTTGTTCTCTTCTGTCTCGGGCGTCCCACAGAATGGCCCTGTCCTGTCCACTAACAGCTGTCCGCAGTCAACGAGGACGACTCGTCAACGCTCGTGATCACCGGAAAAAACGAGTTCAACATCTCCTACGTCGACGGCAGCCATTCGGACGGCAGCTACTTCACAGATGTCTTCACCATTGGCCAAAGCACGCTCACGAACATGACCATGGGGCTTGGCGAGGACACAGACATCAGCTATGGTCTGGTGGGCGTTGGCTACAAGGACGGCGAGGCCATTGTGACCTCGGACGAGGATTTGAGCGTCGCGTACAACAACCTGCCCCTAGTCATGGTAAACGAGGGCATCATCAACTCGGCTGCCTACAGCTTGTGGTTAAACGATCTTTGTAGGTTTCTTCTCCGGACCTCTTATGTGGATAAGGTCGCGACTGTGGCTTTCTAACGCTTTCTTCGACTGTGGGCAGCCGCAAGCACTGGCAGCATTCTCTTCGGCGGCATTGACACCCAAAAGTACCACGGAGACCTGACCAAGATTGATGTCTACCAAGAGTCAGATGTATTCGTGTCCTTCATCGTGGCCTTCACTTCGCTGCAAGCCGTCAGCTCCAGCGGCACCGACACCCTGACGTCGACCACATTCCCTATTCCGGCTGTCCTCGATTCGGGCACTACGCTGTCCTACGTGCCCCAGGACCTTGCCGAGCAGATTTGGGACGAGGTCGGCGCCGTCTACAACAGCGACGCCGGAGAACCCGTGCTTCCCTGCAGTATGGCCAACAGCGGCGGCTACTTTTCGTTTGGGTTTGGCGGCCCCAACGGTGCTGTTGTCAACGTGACCATGGATGAGCTTGTGATCGACCTGACCTCGAGCGGCACCCTGACTTTCTCGTCCGGCAAGTACAAGGGTGAAGCCGCCTGCGCGTTTGGCATCCAGAACACAACCTCTTTCCCGTACCTGCTGGGCGACACCTTTTTGCGCTCAGCCTATGTTGTCTACGATCTGGTCAACAACGAGGTTGCGCTGGCCCAGACAGACTTTAACGCCACGTCGTCCGACATTGTTGCCTTCGCCAGCTCCGGCGCCCCGATCCCGTCGGCTACGGTTGCACCGAGCCAGTCCCTGGTTACCCAGAGCGTCGCCTATACGACGCCGGCTTTTGTGGCCTCTGCCGGCTTTGCGACCGGTACCGCGGCCGTCGCCACGTCCACGTCCACGTCCTCCTCCTCCTCCTCCTCTAGCGGCGACACCAAGAAGAATGCGGCTGGCGCGAATGCCGTGCCCATGGACCTACTGCGCATCGGTGTCATCACTGCCACGATGTTCATCGCCGGCGGGCTCCTCATCCTGTAAAGGCGGGAGTCACGACTGGGAGGGCGGCCAGAGCGGCGAGCGGAAGCTGAGCTGTATTGGGATACATACCCGAAGGACATACGCAGCTACAACTTGGTGTACATACTTTGCGGTTTCGTCGTTTGCTTTCTTGTTTTGATAGTTGATTCTCTGATTGTTTTGGACAGGCGCTGCATTGACAAAGGGAGGGGACAGCATTATTGAATTTTCACTTGTTTTACGGGTTCACAAAAATATATGACGGCCAACACAGGAAAAAGCAAGCAAAAAAGCAGAGCATTCCGGACGCGACCAGCAAGGCTCATCGTTGAGAGGCCGGAGAATCCCGCATTAGAATTGGCGGCCTGTGATTGGACGGCGCATTGCCCGATCTCAAATTATGTACCTCTCCTCACTATTTGCGTATCGAGGTACCTTGCTCGAGCTCTCAGCCTTGACCGCCCTGGACCCTGAATATATTTTTAAGATGGTGGGCAGAAAAAACCCGAGCATCAGTTGTTTCTCTCGATGCTTCCCCTCAGCCGTGTCGCTGCCGCCGGTTCAACGCCCCTTGGTTTCCCAACGCCCACGACACCAGCCATGCTGGTAGCGTTCCGCAGACTCCCACTGTAGACTGCCTGTTTTTCCATTCTTTCTTTTCTTTTAATTTCTTCTTCTTTTCCTCTTTTCGTCTCACTGCCACAATGCACAACACACGCAGGGCTGTGTCCCTGCTCAAGACCGGCAGCGGCGCCTCGCCCTCCTCGACCTCCTCCCTGTCTTCCCTGTCTTGCCCGCCTGCGGCCGTGCGATTGGCGTCCAGAAATGGCACGGCTGCCTCGGCCCGGAATCTCACCTCCGCCTCCGGCTACCTCCGGGCAGCTGCCCGGCGGCAGGCCTCGTCGCCCTCCTCCTCACCGTTCGCCCGACAGCCCAAGCAGCAGCGGCAATGGTTCAGCAACAGCTCCTACCTACGGGCCATGACCGCGGCACAAGCTGCGTACGTCTTATCTTGGGTTCTCGGCGTGGTTCTCGGCTGGCCTGGCCTGCCTTTTTCTTTTCCTTGGCTAACCCCGTCTCCAGCCTCAAGGCTGCCCAGGACGCCGTTGCGAACATGACCGCCGAGTCGGTCGCTGCCAACATGAGCCCCGTGGAGGCTAAGCGGCTGGCGAGCGTGCGGAACATTGGTATTGCAGTACGTAACACGCTGTCAGGAAATATAGGGGGGGGGGCAGTTGCTGGCCGCACGCACACGCGCACATACGCCCGGCACCCTGATACTGTTGCTAACCGACGGTCCTAATCGCACAGGCACACATCGACAGCGGCAAGACGACGGTGACAGAGCGCGTTCTTTTCTACACGGGACGCATCAAGGCCATCCACGAGGTGCGCGGCCGCGACTCGGTCGGCGCCAAGATGGACTCCATGGAGCTGGAGCGCGAGCGCGGCATCACTATCCAGTCGGCGGCGACGTTCTGCGACTGGCGCAAGAAGAAGGACGACGGCTCCGGGGAGGACGAGACGTTCCATGTCAACCTGATCGACACGCCGGGCCACATCGACTTTACCATCGAGGTGGAGCGCGCGCTGCGCGTGCTCGACGGCGCCGTCATGATCCTGTGCGCCGTCAGCGGCGTGCAGAGCCAGACCATCACCGTGGACCGGCAAATGAAGCGCTACAACGTGCCGCGCATCAGCTTCGTCAACAAGATGGACCGCATGGGCGCCAACCCCTGGCGGGCCGTCGAGGGCATCAACAGCAAGCTCAAGATTGCCGCCGCCGCCATCCAGATTCCCATCGGCTCCGAGAAGGACTTTGAGGGCGTCGTCGACCTCATCAACATGCGCGCCATCCGCAACGCGGGCCAGCGCGGCGTCAACCTCAAGGTCTCCGACGAGATCCCCGCCGAGCTCGTCGAACTCGCCCGCGAGAAGCGCCAGGAGCTCATCGAGAAGCTGGCCGACGTCGACGACGAGATGGCCGAGCTATTCCTCGACGAGCGCGAGCCCACGCCGGCACAGATCAAGGCCGCTGTCCGCCGCGCCACCATCAGCCTCAAGTTCACGCCCGTCATGATGGGCACGGCGCTGGGCGACAAGGCCGTGCAGCCGATGCTGGACGCCGTGTGCGACTTTTTGCCGCACCCGGGCGAGGTGCAGAACCTGGCGCTGGACCGCGCGCAGGACGAGAAGCCCGTGCAGCTGATCCCGTACAACTCGCTGCCGTTTGTCGGCCTGGCGTTCAAGCTCGAGGAGAACCCCTACGGGCAGCTGACGTACATGCGCGTGTACCAGGGCGCGCTCAAGAAGGGCGCGCACCTGTTCAACTCGCGCACGGGCAAGAAGGTGCGAATTCCGCGCATTGTGCGCATGCACTCGAACGAGATGGAGGACGTGGCCGAGGTCGGCGCCGGCGAGATCTGCGCCGTGTTCGGCGTTGAGTGCGCGTCGGGCGACACGTTTACGGACGGCCAGATGCCGTACACGATGACGTCCATGTTTGTGCCGGACGCGGTCATGTCGCTGTCGATCAAGCCGAAGCGCACGAGCGACGCCGACGCCTTCTCCAAGGCCATGAACCGCTTCCAGCGCGAGGACCCGACCTTCCGCCTGCACGTCGACGACGAGTCGGAGGAGACCATCATCTCGGGCATGGGCGAGCTGCACCTGGAGATCTACGTCGAGCGGCTGCGCCGCGAATACCGCGTCGACTGCGAGGTGGGCCAGCCGCGAGTCGCGTACCGCGAGACCATCTCGCGCAAGGCCGAGTTCGACTACCTGTTCAAGCGCCAGTCGGGCGGCCCCGGTGACTTTGCGCGCGTCGTCGGCTGGATCGAGCCCAACGCCGAGGACCCCGAGGCCAACAAATTCGAAGAGCGCGTGGTGGGCGGCAACATCCCGGACAAGTTCCTGTCGGCGTGCAGCAAGGGCTTTGACATCTCGTGCCAGCGGGGGCCCCAGGTCGGGCACAAGGTGATCGGCACGTCCATGGTGATTGTGGACGGCGCCACGCACGTCACGGACTCGTCGGACCACGCGTTCAGCCTGGCGGCGCAGTTTGCGTTCCGGTCTGTCTTCAGCGACGCGGGCGGCCAGGTGCTGGAGCCGCTGATGCGCACGACAATCTCGGCGCCGAGCGAGTTCCAGGGCAACATCCTGATGCTCATCAACAAGCGCGGCACGGTGGTCGACACGGAGATTGGCGCCGACGACTTTACGCTGATTGCAGACTGCTCGCTCAACGCCATGTTCGGCTTCAGCACAGACCTGCGCGCCGCCACGCAGGGCAAGGGCGAGTTCTCCATGGAGTTCTCGCACTACGCCCCGGCGCCGCCGCACATGCAGTACGTTGTTTTCTGTCGTCTAGCTTCTGTTTGCCCCTTTTCTGCTTTTGCCTGGCTTGCTATTGCTTGATGGCGCCTGTTTGCTAACCCATTCACAGGAAAGAACTGATTGCCAAGCACGAGAAGGAGCTCGAGGCCAAGCGGAAGCATTAGAGTGGCCTACATGCCCTCCGTTGCCGTTTGGCTGAAGCTTCTTCTTTCCTTTCTCATCTTTAATCGACAATAGAGTCCGAGGCCTGTGAAATAGAGAGGGGAGGGGGCATATAAGGTGGAATAGATGGTGGTACAGCCATGCTAGATAAAAGTCATGTCGTTACGGTTCTTCTTTTGCTGTCTGATACACCGTGTAGATACGCGTTGCAGTCTGATGGCCGCTTCTACGAAAATGGATGGGAAAATACTGGGGAAATACAACAATGCATCTTCACTCTTGGCAACATCTAGACTTCAACAAAAGCTTGGTATACGTTAGTACACGGCACGGTTCCGGCCTTGGGCGAGTACTCTTTCCGGAATAGAATATACACATCGTAGACGTCCTTACATGCCGTACCTTAACTCCTACATCCTCAAACCAGATCCCTACAACATCAATGGAACAGCAAGCTGTTGCCGTAGCGCAGCAAACCCTGTCCCGGCTGCCGAAAGTAGATCATCCTTCAGTCCTCCCCGCTCTCCTTCTGGTGTCGGCCGTCCACAATCGGCCCGTACTGTGCCAAGTGCTTGGCAAACGTCACCTGCGAGAACAGCGGGTGCTCGTAGAATGGAGGTGCTTCGGGAGCCTGCAGGCACGCTACGCAATGTGCTCCGTACTCGGCCCGCAGATCCCGCCGCCTTCTCCCTGCCGTGCCCGCATTGTTGCCATCCTCGGTGCCCTCGGCGACCTTGGGCCGCATGTTCAGCCACGGCACCCGCGAGACAGCTGCAAAGCGCAGCGCATCGTCATAGGGAAGAGCCCGCATGCTGCCGCCGGTCATGCTGCGCATCTGATGCGAAGCAGGAGATAGCATCCGGAATGGAGCTACCCTAGGAAGCGGTGGCATTATCGCCATCTCCTGCATATATATATTGTTCACTCTTGCTATCTGGGCTGATAATGGCGCTGCTCGTTGACTTTCCTGAGAGGCCGTCGCCTGGGAGACCCTGGCTGGGAATTCGCTGCGCAGGTTTTGCCGCATTTCGCGCCTGGAACGGACGCGGTCGATCTGCTCTTGGAGCGACGCTCCGCTGGCGATGTTGGCCTGGCCGGGAGTCATGACTCCCCCCGTCCCCAGCGCCTGCTGCTGGGCGGCGGTCGCCGTCTGGGAGCGCAGCAGAAGGATGCCCATGTCCTCCGATCGCGACATCTCCGCCTCGATGACGCTATCCACCATGGCGGCCTCTGACCCGTGCTTGGCAATGCCGGCTCTGTGTGCCGCCGTGCGGTCTACCAGAACATGCTTCTGCAGCGGGCGGCAGCCGACTGAGTAGTAGCCAGGCACGACGTGTATGTGTGGTAGGGACAGCGTCAGTGGGGACGGCTGGTACGGCTGGTACGGCTGGCGTTTGCCAGAAGGCCTCATCGGGGAAAGGGCCTCGGGCGGCCAGCGGAGCTCCACGCCCAGGCCGTACGTACGCTCAGCAAACGATGCCGTCACGGGAAGGTACTGCGGCTTGTGGGTGAGGCAGTCGAGGCATACGCGCTTGAAGGTGAGTAAATATACGTAGCCGCCGAACGCGGGCACCCAGGTATCCTTGCCATGCCCGTCGTCGTCGTCGCCACCATACCCAGCACTTGCAAGCCTGGGATGCTCTTCGCATGCCTGTGTCATCAGGACACGCCAGGTGTCCGCGGCCGTGAAGCGGGACGCGACGCGGACGGCCAGCATGGCGCGCAGAAGTTGCGGCGCATGCTGGACCATCAGGCGGTAGGCCGGCAGGTCCTGGACAAGAGCATTCGCGCCGCGGCTGACCTGGCGGAAGGTCTCGAGCGACCGCAAGTCGAGATGGTTCCGGAGAAGGTAGTGGAGGAGCTCCACTGGCAACCGGTCGAGGCCCGCTACGGTCGCTGCGCCAGCCGTGAACGTTGCCGCCCAGGCCGACGAGGTATGAGGCCTGTCGAGTGGGAAGCAACCCTTGAGGTTGGTGTCGACGCAAAAAACAGACGCATCCTCGTCCGGTTTGAGGACAGTAAGACGTTCGTACTCGGTGCGGGATACAGGCGGCAGCCGGCCTTTGACGGTGTCGGCAGACATCTTTGTCGGCCTTTTTGCTTGGGCTTGTCTTCGTCTGTGTTCACGATGCCCAGCTTTGGTGGAGGACAGCAGATGATCAGTCTCTCAAGCCTCTCTGATCTCTTAGGTCCCTCGTGATGGGCTTTCCGGCAGCCTAGTAGCGGGCGTTGGATGCGTCTGCGAGATGAAATAGAGGGATGGAGGCATGCATATACCACGTGACGTTCCATCGACGTAGGCAACTGCAGCTATTCGGATGCAATTTCGAGCGGTTGCTGTCGCAAGAACTTGTTCTATTGGTTGTGACGCATTGCGTACTGGTTGGGTGCGTAGTTCCCATTAGGCACTCTTGTGCTGTCACGGTATGGACAAAGATGAAGATGGAGGGGGGTTTATTGGGAACGCAGACACAACTGTGGGTTTTGTAGTGACTAATAGATAGAAAAGTTAGAGTTGACAACTCCTGTTGTCAACTCGTTGTGTTGTCAACTCGTGCTGTCAACTTCTCTCTTCAGACATCGAACACCCGGAAAATCATCAAAGGCTACGGCCGTGCGTTATAAAGAAACAGAACATGATAATTTAAACAAACAAATATAACAAAGCGAGATACAAAACCACTATGAGAAGATGGCAGCCGTTTCTTCGTCCTCCCTACTTCCAAAGGCATCATTCTTCTGTTCCCTTTCGACCGCTGAGTTTCACTTCCTCCTTCTGGTCATCAGCGCCTTGCTCCATCTCTCTCATGCCCAAATCCTCCCTTTTCCAGCAAGAGTCGTTAAGTCGTTTCAAAAAAAAATCAAAAAACTAGAAGGAAAACAAATGATCAGATCTTTCTGCGATTGCTGCCTTTGGCAGCGTCCACCACTTCGCTTTCCTCCGCCCGGAAACAGCTAAACCATCCCAGTGTCATATGAGATTGTCCTTGAGACGGGTTTCCGGAGATCGTCCCCGGTTCCCGTGTCCGCGTCCGTGTCCCCCCCCTGGCATCTCGCTCGGCGCGGAGGGTTGATACGGTCTGTAGAAACAAGGACACCAAGGACGTGAAGAGTCACGAGGAGCCCAAGGAGCCTAGAGAGCAGCAACAAGTCCACCCACGGAGCTCAGCCGTATCTGTCCGTCGCCTCCGAAGCCAGGGAGGGCCGGGGATGCTCAGGCCTCCGTATACCGCGTGTCGTGTGCCATTCTTTCTGCGGCCGTCATCGCGTCCCGAGCCTTGCTCAAGGGACCGTCGTCAAACAAGACCGGCCAAAATGAGAGAACTAGACATGCCAGACAGGGCAGACACCCAAAGAGAAAGGGGCGCTGCCATGCATGCATGGGAGATGGGGGAAGAACCCGGCTCGGACAACTTCCATCGCGTTTCTTTCGTGCTTGTGTTGTTGTGTCTGTGTTTTTTCAAAATGAAAATGAAAACAAAGAGAGCAAAATGACTTGTGTGCCGCCCAAAGAACGAAGAGAGATTGAACAAAAATAAAGACGAGGAGAGGAGAAGGAGGGAGAGGGGAATGAGGGAGGCGGGCCGTTTTGGTTTGTGGCCCTGGTGTGCTGATTTGTTTTTCCAAAAAAAAAAAAACACAAGAGCGGTGAACTCTGCCTCATTCTCTCCCTCTCAACACTTCTCCTCTCCCCTACCGACACAGCCCTTTCAGCCAGACTGCTGTGGGAATGTGCGCATGTAGGGGCCCTGGGCCGACGAGATCATGCTGCCCGAGATGCGGCTGATCGCATCCAGGTGCATCTGGGCAACCTGCACCTGGTGGAGCATATCGGGGTCGGTGGGCTGCGTGAAGTGGCTGGCAACAATGGTCGACAGCGCGTCGCGGTGCTGGTGCCACTCGTTCACGCTCTGCTCGTAGATGGCGGCCTTGTTGGCGGCCTCGACGGCAGCAAGCGTCTGAGCCTGCTGTGCGGCGGCGGCCGCCGCCGCAGCGGCTGCGGCCGCCGCCGACGAAGAGGATGCCGATGACGACGTGCGGCTGCTGCTTCCCTTGTTGGGCGCGGAGGCGGACAGTTTGCGGGAGGACGACGACGCAGACGTCCCGTTGGCAGAGGAGGACGTGGCGGTCTCCTTCTTGCGCTTGCGGCCCTTGCTTGCGGCCGAGCTGCTGCTGCTTGTGGCAACCACGGAAGCGGCCGCGGCAGCAGACACGTCGGCGGCAGAAGGCTTGCCAGGAGCAGGGGCTAGGGGGCCGGTTGCCCCCTGCGCCATCATCAGGGCCAGCTGCGAGCCGTCGTCGTGGTGGACGCGGCGCATATGGTCCTTGAGGTTCCACTGGCGCGGGAAGCCGCAGCCGGCCTGGGAGCGGTCACACTCTCCATAGGGGCACAGGTAGGGCTTGTCGCCGTGGCCGTGCATGGCATGGGCCTCGCGCTCGTGGCGGAGGAGGCAGGCCGTGGATGAGAAGTGGGTGTTCTCACAGGAGTTGTGCTTGCAGCGGTAGGGCTTGAGGTGGGAGTCGACGAATTTGCTGTTTTGGGGTCAGTCAGGTTTGTTGGGAAGAAGGAAAACAGGGGAACAGGAGATGGCGATAAACAATTAGCAAAGAGGGAGGGTTGTTTATGACGTACTCGTAGTTGCACTTGAGCTTTTCGGGCCTGTGGTTGCAGCTGTCCTTGCCCTCCCATGGGCAGTGGTAGAAGCCGTCCGGCTGACAGGCGGCCGTCTTGTACAGGGGGTGGTCCCGGGCAGACTCGCTGCCGTCGCTGTTTGAGCGCTTCTCCTGCTGGAAGGTGGTAGAGAGGCCAAACTTGTCAACACCAGCGCCGTCCATGGCGACCTGCATGTTGCTGCTGTTGCTGCCGTTGCTGCCGTTGCTGCTGTTGCTGCTGTTGCTGCTTCCTCTCCGGGCTCCTCTGCTGCCGGCAGCGTCCATCTGGGCGCCACACGACGACACGGCCGAGTCGTGGCTCTCAGCCGGCGATGCCGCCAACGTCAGCGACCAGGTGTCCTCGCCACCATGGTCCGGGGAGGAGCGGCGCGAGCTGGACGAGTCCCAGGTCTGTGGCGAGGTGGCGACGGTGCTCGGGTCGTAGTCCAGGTTCATCTGCGTGCACGTGGGGTTGACGTGCTGGTTGTGGTGGCCCTGGTAGTGGCTCTGCTGGTGCTGGTGCATGTGGCCGAGGCTGGCGGCCAGCTCTGGGCTGTAGGGGATGCCATCCGTGCCGTAGGCGGCGGCGGTGGCGGCGGCGGAGCCCAGCCCCTGGGCATACATGGACAGGTAGGGCGGGCTCATGTGCGCGGCGGCGGCAGCAGTCCCATCACCGCCAGCGGCAGCAACGGGTGAGCCGTCTGGGTAATAGACGTGCATGGCAGACGACATGTCAGCGCCGCCAGTGGCAAACGCACTGGGGGAGGGGGCGCCCATGCCATAGGCCACGGCAGCGGCAGAGGAAGAAGACGACGACGGGACGACGCCCGGAGCCAGACCTGTGTGGATCCTGGGGCGCGACTTGTGTGTAGAGGCACGGATGGTGCGAGACTTGAAGCTGCCGGCGGAGCTGCGCGAGACGGTGCGGCGCATGGCGACGGAGCCGGGGGCGCCGAGGGCCGCCCATTTTGACTGCTGGTGCTGGTGCTGGTGCTGGGGCTGCTGGGGATAGTCGTCCAGACCATCCAGATGGTAGTGGAACTCGTCCGAATCCTGGGCAAGATCTCCATGATCGGAATAGTCGGCGAAGTTCTGTGTTCCTTCGACGGCGGCATCCCACTGCCCGCCGTGGATGCTCGACGGGCCCGGCTGGGCCCCCATGTAGAGCATTCCAGAAGAAGAAGAGAAAGGGCTGCAATCGCTTTGAACAAGGCAAAGTCAGAAGAGAAAAGAAGAAAGAAAAAGTCAGTGTGCTGTTGAACCACTTTTGTGTTTGTCCCTCCCCGCCAGGTCGTTTTTTCATATTTTTCTTCTCTTTTGTGAAAAAAAAAGAAAAAAAGGAAAACACCTCTTCCACTCCATCTTTTGGTTTGTTCACGCAGCTGGGAGTTTCCCAGAGCTCTCTCGCACGCATGTGGAGAGTGACAAAACCAAAGACAACGGACAGAAAGGGAAGAAAGACACAAAAGGAAAAGAAGGAAAAGAAGGAAAAAATGGAGAAAGAGGGCGACAAGGAAAAGGCAAAGAGCAAACGAAGCAAATGCAAACAATGCAAACAAGTTCACAGGATCATTCGATTTCATAAAAGCAGCATCGCGAATCACCCAGAATGGGAACAGCTTTGTCTCTGCAAGGCTTGGGTTAGTACACAAATGTCAAGATCACCATGGGGGGGAGAAAAGAGAAGAAAAGAGAAGAGTAAGGACCAACCAGACTTGGGATGTATTCGAGAGCAGCGCAATCTGTTCCAACAGAGCGCTGCTTGCAGCCCAGAATACACTTGTTCATTCATATGAATCGAGTAAAGAAGAGGAGAAGAAAAGCAAAAAAACAGTCCGTTCCAGGGTCCTTGTGTCCATGATTTGTCGATGATCGAGGCGAGGGGTTCATGCTTGCCAGCTGTCGTCATTCTGTTTTGTTCGAATCAGAACAATCCAGTCCTGAATGCTACCACTCGAATCTGTCGAAGAAGAGAATCTGGTCCTTGTCCTATTTTGTCGTTTGGTGATTGTCGTTGCTGTACATCCAAAGGAAGTGCGAGAGGGAGTGGGGAGGGGGGAAAGGAGTAGGGGGTGAGGGTGGTGTGAGTTGTCGATCACTGGGCATTGCTGCTTGGAACCCGGGTAAAGGAGAGAGAGATGAAAGAAAACAACATATCGGGAGGGCGGTTACCCGACAGTCCCGTTTTTCATGTCTTTTCTTCAGCAAAGCGTGGCTGTGGGTTGTCGATGACCCGTCCCAGGCTTTCGAGCCGAGACTCGTATCACCTAGAACCATTGTTCTCTCTCTGCTGTTGTTCGAGAGGCCACAGGTCACTAAGCAGCAACTGGTTGAAGGGGGGGCAGGTGACAGGAGGAGGGGATGGGGGGAGGAGGGTTGTCCAGCCGGAAGGGTCTCTCAAATGGGTCCAAATGGGAGAGGGAAAAGCAAAAAAGACGACTCCGAGGAAAATCCGGTTGCAGACTCGGCCGAGCAAGACCAGCAAAGAGGCTGAAGCAAAAGCGACAGCTGGGAGCAGGCAAACTGACCAGATCATCTGTGTCCTGTGTTCCAGAGAATGATGCAGTTTTCAAGTGCTTATGAGGCTCCATGACGAAGAGACGAGGTGAACGCCTTCCGAGTTCAGAATATCAAAAAGGTCCAGTGGTCATTTTGTGTTGCCAAGTGTGTCCAAGATCACGAGAATAACAAATTCCAGATAGTCAACAGATCCAGTTTTCAAGGTCCAAGAAGATCAGATCCAGTGAGAGTATGTGTTCACAAATCCAAAGAGAAAAGAGGGTTTCAAAACGTGTCCATTGCGTCCAAGCCAAAGAGTCAAAGGAGTCCAAAATCGTCGAAGATGGGTAGTTCCATGTCGTTCATTGTTGTCGATCAGGGCAGCATGCCCTTCGTCCAGAGGAATGATACTTGCCTTTGTGACTGGTACACTGAGGTACGCCAATTTCAAAAACTGTGCGGTCCCGCCTTGCCTTTCCCTCGGGCGCAGCGTAGACACGGCACTGGCCGGCAGCCCTTGTCAGGGGGCCGCCGGTCGAGTCCATGAAGATCCTTTTGGTTTTCGGAGATGGGGAGAGTGTGGTGCCGGATCAACGGAGATGGAGAAGTTGGTGGTGCCAAGTGGTCCAATTGGCAACGAGCAGAGGGGGCGGGTGTTCCAGAAAAACAAGACCAGTTTCCGGGAGAGAGAGAGAGAGAGCACGATAAGAGAAGAGCGACAACAACAGACACAGGACGATGCGGATCACAAAGTCCGTACATGAGCAGCAAGAGATGAAAACGAAGAAAAAAGCAATGCTGTAAATGCAAAAAAGGCCTCCCAAGCGTTGTTTCAAGAAAAGAGTAAAAAAAAGCTGTAATACCTAGCAGGGGTGGAAATGTCGTTCACGTCAGTGAATCCAGGCATGGTTATTATCCTTGTGTGGTTGGTAGGGGTCGTGGTTTTCTTCAAACTGAGGTCTGGCTAGACACCGGAGAGCAAGTAACTGTCTGGTTTTCAAGAAAAGATCCTGGGTTTCAAAAGAGAGCTTGGTTCTCTCGTGGTCCTTGTGGGTTTGTGGGTTTCTTCTTCTTTCTTGTGTGTTGTGCAATCTACACGCTTCAAAAAGAAAAGCACAAAAAAGAGCCGCTTTGGGGAAGCGAGACTTTTCTAGAGTTTTCTATCTGTTCTTCTTGGTGTATTGGTTGAAAGCAACAGCAACAACAAAAAAGGGAGATCCTGGGAGAGAGATAGAGGGAAAACAAGAGTCTGGTTTGAATCTTGGGGAGCGGTGTCCGTTGTGTTGTGAGGAACGGCCGGAATCCTAAGGGATTTTATGGCAGGGAAGAGGTGAGCAGACGGAAGAGAAGTGATGAAGGACGGAGGTAGAAGGAAGACGAATAAAGTCAAAGGCAAGGTGTTTCTTGTGTGAGACTTGAGGCGAAGAGATGAGTGTGGATACTTTGGGCATGAAGTTGGGCAGGAAAAAAAGAAGGAGAGAAGAACGAAAGGATGGAGAGGGATGCATTCCGGCTTTTAAGTTGTTGAGCAGGAGAGGAGGAGCAGGCGAGTGGGCCAGAGGAGGGGGGAGAGGGAAAGGGGGGGGGGGGGGGGGGGGGCAAGGGGGGGGTGGCAAAACCCATCCTGGGGTTAAAAAAAGGGAGCGCACCCCCGGCACCACCGCGCCCGCGCCCCGCCGCCCCGCCCCTGGCTGGCTGGCTACACCGCTCCTTGCGTTCAATCAAGGTCTCGCCTCGCCGTCCACACCAGAGGTCAATGACAACACACAGAGGGGGGGTGCATTTTCTGCACTTTGGTCTGTTGTCTCGCCATGCCCCGCGGCGGCGCTTGATGTGCTGTCGCTCGTGCGCCTCGTCTGGTTCTCGGTGCTTGCTTGGAGAGCAGGTACAGAGTACGCAGCAGGACGTGCAGGTCCTCCTTGTGTATTCCCTTGTGATTGTCTCTGGCCGGACATCTCCAGGGTACTTGTGTTGCTATCTCGGCGATGACGGTGTCGTTTCTTTTTTTTCTTTTCTCTTTTTCTTTTTGATATTTGCCCATCCCACGCCAGGCCGTCACACCGGCCGCATATGCAACACGTCTGGGCAAGTATCGAGTGTGTGTGAATGCGTTGGCAGAGGTTTGCCCTTGAAAAAAAGGATGAGAAAAGCACACAGCCAGAAAAAAAAAGAAAGAAGAAAAAAAGGCGACCCTTTTTCCCACCACTTTTCCCCGCTCCTTCTGTCCTGTCACCAAATTGGCGCCAAAAATTGACGGGCCTGCCCTTCCCATAGGCTAGGGAAGCCCCACATCGCGACCGGCCGCGACCTGCGGCCCTCGTTTTTAGGCCGTTTCTCTTCACAGACCCACTTTTTATTTTTTTATTTTATGTATTATTTCTGTTTTCTCCTCTCCCCCCTCCTGTTGTGGACCGCTTCCTTCTTACAACGCGTTACAGCCTATCAACGGGCCGATGGGTGCCAGTTCTGATTCAACCCTACCTGCAAGGATGCGTTGGCAATGCAGACACCGTCACAGAGGAAAAAAAGAGAAGGAAAGAGAGGAAGAGAGAAAGAAAGAGAAAGAAACAGAAAGAAAGAGAGAGAAGAGATGGACGGACTATTGGAAGCCCTGCTCCTCATATCTGGGCGCCTCCTGCGGCAGAGCGAGTCTCAGTGGCCTGCCCTGCCTTGCCTTGTTGCCAGGTCGTCTTGCCTACTCCATTTGTTTCTGCCTTTTCTGCTCGTTTTCTGTTCTCGCCTTTTTTTCGTCGTTCCGTCTGGACTCGCACTCGCACGTCTGGTTATCATTGCGGTGGATCGCCCTCGTCAATGCTCCCGTCTATCGTTGCCTTGTTTGGGGAGGGCGGGGGGCTCTTCTCATTGTGGAACAAAGCAATTATGAGCAAATAAAAGGATAAAATAGAAATATGAGGGATATTATTGCAGAGAGGGTACGGAACAGAGAAAAAAGAGCAAAGATATGAAAAATGAGGGGTACGAGAAGAGAAAAAATTGACGAAACAATAAAAGAAAGAATAGAAAAAAAATAGAAAGACTGCTCTAGACTAACACGAACCGCCAACAAGGCGTGCGACCTTGTCGCCTTCTCCTTTTTCTTCTTCTTTTTCTCCTCTTCTCTAAGTTTTTTTTTCTTGTCCTCCCCTCCAGAGGAGCGGCCACAACTGCAAGCCTTTTGTTATCTACTGGCTGACGGCATCCCACAAACATTTCCTGCACTTCTCATCACAGTTTCGTCTTACATGCGTCTGCGGCCGCAGCAGGCCATGCTGGCCGACGAGGCAAAAAAAAAGCAGAAAAAAAAGAAATACTGGCGACAATACGAAGGAGGAGATGGGGCCAGGAGGCGAGGAGGGAGGGGGGAGGTGTGGAGATCTGCACGTCTGTGTTGGCACAACACGACTGGTCGAAAAGTGCACTTTGCCTCGATGTGCTCTCGTTCTTTGGGCAGAATCACCCTCTCTCTCTCTCTCTCGGCGGCTGCGGTCTGGGCAGCGCCTGGTTCCCCGTCGATGGGCTGTTGCCTCCCCCCCCCCCCCGGCCGGGCGACAATGTAGATGTATGACTGAGAGCTTTGTGATGGACACGTTGGCCGCCGTAAACATGAAGAAAAAGAAATGATAAAGATGTAAAAAGAAAGATAAGAAAGAAATAACATGGAATAGAAAGAAAAAGAGAAAAATACAAAGGGGCTGAGGGATGAGACAACACAACACACGGGTGGCGACAGAGGAAGCGTTCTGTCCGCCAAGCAGGAGCCGTGGCATCTCGTCAGCTCTCGCGAGCTCTCGCGAGCTCGCCCGCATCGCCCTGTCGTCAAAGACGGCCCCGTTATCGTATAGACCTGTGACGGGACTCGTCACCCAGAGCACGAGAGAGAAACGACCCACCCCTTCTCATTCTGTGCCGCCTGGTGGCAGACCTCACATGCATCCTGCAACCCAGAGACACGACGTTGTCGCTCTGCTTGCTCTGCGGTGCCCTCCCGTCTTCTCCGTAAGCAGGCCAATGTGGCTGACCTCGTGGGCACAGCAAGCCATTTGTTTGGCTCGCTTCGTTGACCGGTCCATTTTTTTCTTCTTCCGTTTTGCAGTCACATCCGGTGTCTGAGCTGGCCACAGTGCCACGACAGGCATGACGCTGCATATTCTTGTGCATTGCATTGTTTGGCGGCACGGGCGGCATTCGTCACTGACGTGGCAGACGTGGCAGACGCGGTTGGTGCGTCAAGTGTGAGAGGCAGGAGAGACGTAGACGGGTGGCAGCCTGGCTCTGCCTCCTCCTTCTGGCCATGTCAGACGAGAAGAGGAAGATGGGAGGAGAGAAATTCTGGGAGAGGGGAGGACCCCCAACCTCGTCCCGTCCTCCTTCCCTCAGTCCCCCTTTGCAGGACTAGAGTCTCAGTCTGGGTTGTTTGTCTGGCAGGAAGTGACGCACGAAGTATCGCGATGCTAGAACATTGGCTTCATCCCACGTCCGAGTCGTGCCATGTTCGTTCTGGCGACAGGGTCTACTCCGTAGTACCGGTCGTCTCAGCTCTCCAACATGCAGAGGCCATTGTTTGGGGGGTAGGAAGCATCGTACGCTCAAAGAGGTTGGGATCTGATTTGAGAGTCCGCAAGAGTCGTCCGAAGTAGTCCCCCGCGAGGCGCCGCCCACTCCTCCCCCCCGAATCGGCCGTCTGGCGGCGCTGGGAGCTTGACAGACAGGGGCATAGACTGGGAACAGCAGAGTCTCGACTCAACCCCATCACCAAACTCATCACCAGCTCATCACCAGTTCCATCACCAGCCCCCCAACATGCCTCCCCACGGCTGCGGGGGAGAGAGGGGGACAGAGAGAAAGAGGCTATCTCTGTTGCCTTTGTCAAAGATAAAGAATCTGTTATACATTTGTTCCCGAAGACGTTGCCAAAAAGCGATGCTCTGTCATTTCCTGGAGCGAACAAGCCTGGGATTCACGCCGTTAGACAGGCCTGGGTGTCGAGGCAGAAGGGTTCTTGCAAGCAGGTCCTTTGTCGTCGAGTTTCATAGCCAGGGGGCCCCATAGGCAGGCGGGGAAACAGCCGTCCTCGTAGTCTTCTCTCTCCCTTCTCTCCCTTCTCTCCCTCTTTCTCTCACCAGTGTGGGTGACAAATATAACCTCCGTATGACCCCTTTTCGATGCACTCTCTCCGAAGGGGAGCACACAGGGGGTGAAAAGGCACGGAGATTTGTGTCGTCTCATCTTTGCGAAGGGAAATGGGAGGAGAGAAAAGGGAAGAGAGGAGAAGGGGCACTACCCCCAGGCAGCTGGCAGATCGTCGTCAACCTTGGTCGCACAAAGAACGACAAACAATCACGACGACGAGCAGCAGCTGTCCTGCTCTCTCTCTCATATCATGTCTTGGTCATGTTTTCCACCCGCCCTTCCTTGCCAGCCTCCGCTAACAGTTGTCTAGCAGTTTTGTCCGCAGCCAGGCTTTTGCTTTGGGCGAGACCGACTGGGTGAAACCCTCACCTAAGGGGGTGTGTCCGTCTCGTTGCTAGTTGGTGCCGGCGGGTTTCTCCCCTTCCCCCGCTCCTTTGTTTCGTTCTTCCTTCCTCTTCCTCTCCTTTCTTGCCCCTATTCAGTACACTTCGTCGACGCCCTCATACCCCGACCATACCCCCCCTTCCCCCCGGTGATGTCTCGCCTTGCCGGAGGCATAACACGAGACCAGAATTACGGATATGAGACACAGGCAGGCACCGGGGCCGTAGTGTCAGCAGGAAAGAAAAAGAAGGAGAAAGGAGAAGAAAAAGAAAAAGAAAAGAAAACAGGGCGACGACCTCAACCCGCCTCGGCCGCGAGTTGACAACCACGGATCATCGAGCGGAGCACACGCGCCGAGTCCATCCGGCCGTGGCCACTCTTCTTCCTCTTCTTCGCTCTTCCTCGTGTCTTCCCTCGGAACCCATCTGACAGCACGGACAGCAAACACAGCACCCGACATGTGTGCGTTGGGTACCAATTCCCACAGCGTGTACGTGGACCAGTCCCGTGTCGGCATCCGTCTGGCTCTCCGCATCTGGAGCAGTTGGATCGGGCGAAAAAAAAAGGAAAGCCGAGACAGTCCAAAGAACATTGAACAAATGGGAGGGAGACGGGGAGAAAAGGCTAATCGGCGCCCAACGCCCACGTCCCGGCCGCAGTCGTGCCGGTTCTGTTCATGTCGTGTCTTTCACCGCCCTCTCCATCCTCCCGTCTTGGTCTTTTGGCGGTGTTGTCTTGTCTTCCTTCTTTGGAAGGTCGTTGCTGCAAGTGCCGCTCGTCTGCTGCTGGATGGGGCCGCCCTGGGGTTTGCCTTTGCCCTCCCCCTTTTCAGGATTGGTTTATCGGTTCAAGACTGGTTGTGCCTCTCTCGCGGTCATGCAGTCTTCTTACCCCAACGCAGCAATCTCCTTGTCTGCAGGCCTGGGCTTTGTTGCTGCCCAACGGCCCTTGCAGCCGCACGATGGGCTCAGCTTGATGCCCGACGCGATTTCCACGCAATATTGCATTTGGCTTTGGGACGAGATGGCCAAGCGGACAGTCGAAATCCCGTCCTGACAGCCCAGGTAGTCCAGGCAGTCCCATGGACGAAATCGAGAAGAAAAGAGGGAGAACAGGGCGCTTTGCCTTGAGCGAGTCGTTCACGGCCAGGTGGCTGGCATTCTCTGGTGCAATCCCGTCCTGCGTGTCGTTTTGTCTTGCATCGGAGCTGCATCCTGCGTGTCCATCAAGGGGGGGATCTGGTTGTCCCTTCGGGACTCGCCACAGGGAAAGGAAGCACGAGCGTGGATCTCTCTCACGAGTCAGGTCGAGAGGCAGAGTGCCCAACAAAAGCCAGAGCGCCGTCGATTCCGATGCCGTGGCATTCCCTCCCCCCGTCCACCCTCCCCCTCAAGGTCTCCCGACGAGAACGCCCCATTAAGAGCTCGCGGTCTCCGCCATCCAGGAGCACAAAGAATTGGCTCCTCTTCACGTTCTCTGCTGCCCCCTTTTCTCGTCTTCTCTTCTCCCTCGTGTCCCTCTCGCCCTTCTCTCCCGTCGTTCACTTGCGCTGCTCCGTCCGCCTCCTACTGGGCAGCCAACAACGCAGTGTGAGGTGTCCGTCCCCGTATGGTGAATTGCGCCGAATCCCAATCTGCCAGCCACGCTGCAGGCTCCGTGTTTTCGTTGAATGGGCGAGAAAGGGCGAGAACGAGAGAGCGAAAGAGATCTGAGGAACAAAAACCCAAAAGGCCCGCCCGCAACGTCGCGGTCGTAGCTTAAAGAGGCCATCTTTCCCCATCTCCCCCGTTTCTGTCGGTCGGACCTTCCCCCCCCTTCCCCTCGCATTACCCCCCTAGCTCCTGCTCTTGAACGGAGGAGGCCGTTATTATTAGCATCGATTCTCAAAAGAGAAGGAACCCAGAACGTTCTTTCGACCTTGTCCGTGTTTCTCGGTTTGACCTTCCCTGTTTCTGTCTTGCTCGGCCGCCCTTTCCGTCTTCGTTGTTCTGCTGTTCTCCTTTTGGCTTTTATTTTCTATTTATTTTTCCTTTTTATTTATTGTTCTCGATCGACAGATGCAACACAAGCCAAGTCTTGGTTGACTTCCAACACGTCTCCTACACCCTCACCATCGCCCTCACCATCACCCCCCCTCTTTCTTCTCTCACGCCACAGTCCCCCTCTATAGCATAGTGGCCACCTTCACTCGACGTCTCACCGGGATTGCTTGTCTTGTGCAGCTGATCGTGCTAGAGAGGTGATAGTACACGCCACAGATACTCCCCAGATACTCCCCAGACACTCTCCAGACACTCCCTTGGACTCATTGCACCCGCAGCCTGGTTGCTGTCGATCTCACAGCCCGGATCCAGAGTGTATTGATTTCCCGCCGGGGCGTTGGGCCGTCGAACAGAACGCCTGCTTCAAGGTCCTGGCCGACCTGGTCGCTTGCTCGACAGTACACTATTGTCAACCCCTTTTTCAGGACTCCGTTGACAGGACAAGACTTCAACCTGAAGGGAGAGGAGTTTCAGTTCGTTCTCTACGGATCTAGTGTTTTGGTTTCTCCAAAGGGAAAAAAGACCAAAAAGAAAACGAAGAATAAAATCCCCCAGAAAGAAAGACAAATATACAATAAATCAGACGTCCTTTCCTATGCCCTCCCAAGGAGATCTCGCCGCCCTTCCACTCTCAGCTCGAAACTTTCGCTCACCGAGATGGAAACCGGCGGAAACACACTCTACGGCACCAATTCGGGATATAGAATAGGCCCAGCCTACGGTGGGCACGGTGGACAGTGGAACACAAGTCGAAGGTGCGGAACACTGGGATATCAAGACCCCAGGCGAGACACGGCCAGACAGTGGCCAGGAAGCAGGCGACATACATGTACAAGCACAAGACATCAGCTGATCCATCCGTCTCGCGCAGCGTCTACACCGACGGGTACCAGAGCAATGGCTATGAGAGTGCCAGAGATGCCTCCTACCGCCCATCGAGGTAAGGCGAGCGCGGTGTTTGAGATTTCCGTTTGTGCATTTCTGTGTGTTTCTCGCCCTTGTGTGGTCCAGCCATAAGCCATGGTGCTCTTTCCATGTCTTTTGGCTAGACTTGAATTTTTGTTTTGTTTGTTTGTGTTCTTGTTTTGTGTTTTTCCACCCTCCCCCTCACCCCTTCTTTGCTCAAGAATAACAGAAAAGTCGTCCTCAAAGTGTGACCTTCTCCCGCGGCGCAGCACCCACTTCCCCCTTCACCGTCCCACCCTTGGCAAACGGCATCTCTGCCATCGACACATCCTTTCAACAATCTACCACGTTTTCACGTCAGTATCCCCGTTCTCCGCCCCTGAGCTGCAGCTGGCAGCAGCCTGCATCGTTCGCCCCCAACACCTACGGACCAATCGGGTCGACGTTCAGCCCGTACACCAACGGTGACTCTGGCCGCAACAGTCACGGCCAAAGCCACGGCCATGGCTCCTTTGCCCTCGACGAGGACTCGAGAACGCACCATAGTCATGGCCTGCTGGACTCTGCAACAGGTAGTCCAACTGGCACTGGGCTGGACGCGGCAGGACCGTCGACGATGCCGCGCCAGTCTAGCTTTTCGCCTACGGACTCAGTCGACGAGCTCACCGACGTCTCGCCGCGCCTCTCAGATGTTTCCATGGACAGCAACCAAGGCCGGCTAACGCCGCCGTCATCTGCCAAGGATAGGGGCAGGCCCTTTCCCGTCATCGAGAGCAGCACCTTCAGAAATAGCAGCAGCACACTGACAGGCCGGCCAGACGGAAGCAGCCGGCCGCCGCGCCGCGGAAACAACCGGGACGAGTTTGACGGGCCGCACCAATTCCTGCCCCGGCCGTCCCCGGAGTACGTTGCGATGCAAGAGCGCGAGCTGCCGCACCTGCCGACCAACCTGCTGGTGCAGGAGCAGGACAGCGTGCTGTCCCAAGTCAATGACAGGCTGTCGCAGTGCGCGTTCGACTTTGTGGCACGCTACCAGTTTCCCATCCCACTGACACAGGACATGCGGCCGGTCGCGCGCCCCCAGGACCGTGAATGGACCGAGTGGGTGCAGCTGCTGAAGCGCCTGGCCACCAAGCGCCGTATCCCTGCGCGTGTGCTGTACAACGGCCAGATCAAGCAGTTTGTGACCATCCTCGAGAACTCGCTCGAGATGCGCCACGCCGCGCGGCACCAGTCGCGGCCGCTCAAGGACGACCGGAACATTCTGCAGCTGATTTCGGCCGGCATCCAGGTTGCCAAGATTCTCAAGGATGCCCCGGCCATGGACTTTTTGAACCGGCTGTACGTGGCCACTGACAAGCAGATCCAGGAGCGGAGTGTCTCGGCAGCCGCGGCGCGCTTCCGGGCCTGATGACAGATAAAAAAAATCTAGCTGGAGCAATGCAGCGGTGTTTTTGGGGGAGTGTCTTTCCTTTTCTTTGATCGTCTCGTTCCAGCCTTGCCAGATATCTTCCTGTTCTCCTCCTGGCCGTGTTGTTTCTTTTTTACGCCGGCGCCTTTTATATTTTAAGTTACAGCCTTTCCCAAGTCTTTTCCTCTCGTTTCCCCCCTCTCCCCGTCTCCTATTTCTTTTCATGATGGGTTTTACTTCTTTTTGATTTCTATTCCCTTTTCGACGACTCTTGAACGACAACAGCTACTTGCTACACACACACACGTGTTGCCGACATAACTATACCACTAGACACCACAGCCAAGCTCTGTCTACACTTCTATATAAACCCTGGGCGGCCTTTTTACTTATTTATTTCAGCCAGCCCTCAGTGTCCTCAGACGCTGCGCACGACGAGATGAGGTACTTCTTTTCTCAACTTCTTTCGATGCTATTCACACACGGTGCAGCCGTTAAGGCTCGGAGACACTTTGTTCTTTTTTTCTTCTAGGGAGCGCAGTGTGGCATTGTTGCGGGCTCGCATGAACACAAGGACTGCAGGTCTTATGTTTTCTGCTTTCTACTCCGTTCCAATTTTCTTCTTTCTTTTTTTTACTATCTCTCGACACTACCGCAATCCATAACGCTACCGATACGACTTTATTCTTTTCTCCCCGAGGCGAACCAAGAAGGACCGGGGTCTCTGCCGTTTTTTCTTACTTTCTCTTTTTTCTCTTGCTATTCTTTTTTTTTTTTGGCTCCCCTCCTCCTTTGGTCTTTCTCATCACGTTAGTACCATTTTTTTTCAATCATGTTTATGATTTTGTGGCTTTTTTGTTTTTGGGCGCGTCTATATAGCGTTTCTTCTTCTCAAGTCCGAGTCAGGACTGCACTGGGCTTTGCAACCCCTTCCCCCGTTGTCTGGTTTACCGAGCATAGCGTACACGAGATTTTCTTCCTCCTTTTTTTCCAAGTTGGCTCTTCGATTCCCCCGAGTTCATTTGTTTGGATTTTTTTATACATTTTTACATTTCGCCATCCCTGTTATTTCTAGGATTTATCTTCCAGCATCGCCATAGCCTTGAGATGTGCATTCCTGTCAAAGGTCTCTTAGAACAAAGCGAGCATTGCATTCTCCCCCCCCCCTGGTACCTCAGCTTCCATCATAGTCTAGCCACCAAAACAAATCACTACCGTGGGCAGATGCAGACTCTAGCCAACTCCCGTCCCCCTTTTTTCTTTGAAAAAATCACTATGTGCTGAACGAGGACCATCTAGCCCTTTCTTGCGTACCCAAACAGCTCTTCTTACAAAACAAAAAAGGTGCGCTTCCGTTTATTCGTTAATGCATAGCCCGTGATGAAACATCTAGTCTTCTCGCCCACAAAAAGAAACAAATAAGAATACAGCTAGAGAGCACCAGAGCCCCAAACATTACAGCGCAGAGAAGGGCGGATTGACGCTGAGAAAAAGAAGATAAAAGAGAAGAAAGAGCCCAAGACAGCCCCCTTGCTGAAAAGCAAAGCTAACCAACCTGACGCTGCAGTCCGCTACGCCGGCGTGAAAATGTACGCCTGGCTCTGGAACGAGAGGAGAAACTTGGAGCACAGCCGCCCTGTGTAGTCCAGCGAGACATCCCGCGGATACGGATAGGCCTCGTTGGCATCCAGCGCGATGTTGTAGCTGAGAAAGTCGAGCTCGGCCCCTAGATGCACCAATATATTGTTTAGCAACCATTCTCATAGTATCAAAGGAGAGGCTTGGGGGGGGGGGAGGGGGGACTTACAAGAATCGCCCACCAACAGCGTCCGCAGCTGCTTCACCAGCTCGCTGGCGTGCTTGTCCAGATCACCCGAGAGCAGGGGGCTGTCGTCGACTAGTGGGTTGAAGGAGGCTTTGACTGAAGATGCCGCGCCCGGCGAGGACGAGGAACTGCTTGATCCGGACGACGAGGGTGAGGATGTGGACGAGGAGGCGGTGGTGGAGCTGGAGCCGGAGCAGGAGCCGGTGCCGGTGCCGGCAGCCGTTTGATGCGTTTGATAAATGTTGTGGAACTGGAACGCAAACTGGCGGAATGGGAGGTTCTCTAGTTCGCGGCTCAGCTTGACTGCAATGGAGCGTCTCGTTTTCGGATTCATGGGCTGCCCGTTCTGCCGGCTTGCCTCGTTTTCTGTCACGACAAAGTAGTCAAAGGAGAGGCCTGTCGCCTCCATGAACAGGCAGAAGACGAGGAAGGCCGCGAGGCAGGTGGCCCATGCCATGCGAGCCTTGGGCTTGAGCTCGCGTGCGAACATGCGGAAGAGCTTGTCGACGTCTTCCTGCATCATCTCGTCCAATATGGCCTTGACCTGTCTACCGAGCAGCCGGGATGTCTGGAATGGTGTGCTGGACAGGCGGTGCCCGGCAAGCGGGAGACTCAGTAAGGTCGCGGGCGTCAGGGTCAGGTGGTGCATCATGATGAACTGCAACGTATAGATGTAGAGCGCCTGCTTTACGATTGGAGACTGGAGAGAAAGAAGAAGAAGAAAATAAGGATTAGACAACAAGCTTAGGCAAACGCCCTAGATTGGCAACTGGCCGGGAACATTTGGGGGCGAGGGAAGCTTACACTTGTCTTGAAGTAAAAGGCGCGCACAATCTCGAGGATCTTCTTCGGCAGCTCGCTCTGACGGAGATTTCCGGTGACCGTTTCAACGTACACGTCTTCTTTTAGGATGGCTTCTACGTAGGCGCGCAGGGACTTTTTGATCCTCTCCTGCTGCAGAGAAGCGCTGACGACCGAGTCGTTGGACAAATCCAAGCCCACGGGGACGGAGCTTTCCGCGTTGAGTTGCACTCCACCTCCATTGACGGTCAAGCGCGTGTGCTTCAGAACGATGGCCGCCGGCGGCGTGTTGAAGATTCTGGCGTTTCGGATCTCCAGCGTGGACTTGAACTGTGGCCCAGACGACAGGTGGACCGTATAGGGACCGTCATCGGTGAAGGAGGACACGTTGCATGAGATGAAGTCGGCCATCTCAGACTTGGTGAAATGCTGGCGCATGAGAGCGGGGAAAAGAGGCCCGAGAAAATCGTCGAAGCGCCAGCAGATGGCCTGCGGCAGGTGGGTGGCCAGCTTAATGCAGTTCTTGCACGGAAGCTGGGCGTCGCACTTGACTTTGCGTGAATGGCAGCAGAAGCAAGCTCCGGCGCGCCGGACCTGAAGAGCGCTTTCTTTGACTTCTTCCGCGAGGGGACCCTTGCGCCCCTTTTGGGAGGCACTCATGGCCTCGAAGCATTCGAATGGGTTGAATCGGCTGCCGCTGCCAGCATGTGTGCTGATCGTTTTCGGTGTGAAGATAACAAACTTGTCGTCGCCGCTGCTGCTGCCGAGGCTGCCACTCAGCTGAAGCGAAGATGACGAGGAAGACGCCTTTTTCTTGGTGATTCTGGTGCCGGATCCCCGCACCTTGTTGATGCTAGTCGGCGCCGGCCGTGATGGAATCGGCTTCGACAGAGGACTGGCTAGCGAATGCTGTAGATCTGTCGGAGAGGGGCCGCCGGCGGTATCGCCACTCCGGGCAGGCATAGACATAGAGAGGAGTTCCGATGGCTGCTGTTGGCCCAAGGCGAACTGGGGCTGCTGGCTCTGGGGTTCTTGGGGGCTCTGGGAAGCAGCCTGCTGCTGTGCTTGAAATCGCCGAATTTCCCGCTGCAACTGTTCGAGCTGGAACTGCTCGAGCAGGGCCATTTGAAGCTCCTGCGGCGGCTGTTGTTCTACTTCTGTCCTGTTGTTGATTGGCGACCGGGGACTGCCCAGTTGAGAGATGCTTGCACCGGCGGAGACAGAAGCGTACGAGCTTGCTGGCGACAACGACCCCAGACAGAAGCCGTCCATTGCGAAGATCTGAGATTCCTGGGGGACAGTCACGTCTATGGGGTCCCATGACGGTACATCGGAGCCGGACTGGAGATGGCCGGAAATGTTGAGAAACGTTTGTTGTTGCTCTTGCTGTGCGCTTTGTTGTGACTGCTGCTGATGCTGATGCTGATGCTGATGCTGATGCCGACGCTGCTGCTGCTGCTGCTGCTGCTGATGTTGTTGTTGCTGTTGCTGCTGTTGCTGTGAGGGGGTGGAGAAGGAAGAGGGCATGGATAGCGGACCAGAAGGAAGTGGTCCAGAGTAGAAACCGGAAAGGCCTATGAACAAACACAGCATCTGTTAGATACGGACCTCGGCGGAAAAACGAATCCTACTGGTTAGCACGCGGAGCAAGAGGACAGACGTACCGTTGAACGTTTCGTCCATGCCCATGAGAAGTGCATTTTGCAGAAGCTGATGCTGTAGGGCGTCTGTGGCTGCGCCGGTGGCGCCGATCGCGTATTGGTCGCCGCCCGAATATGCGGATGTGCTGATGCTGGGAACACCCATCGAGGGGTTCGCCTGGTCGGAGAACGGCAGGGAATATGGGCCTGCGATGCCTCCTGCGCTGGTGAAGCTTGCCCGAGGCTGCCCTGCTGCCATCTGGGCAGGCGATGACGTCGGCGGCAGCTGCCGCGACATAGGTTCGGGACTGAGGTGGGCGGGGCTCAAGCTCAGGCTGGGGCCGCGGTGACCATGGCCGTGGCGGGCGACAACGCAGTACGAGGCCAGACTCCCACTGGCAGGGCTCTGAAGGAGGACAGCCGATGAAGCGTCGGAGGGAATGTCCATGTAGTGCCACGACCCATCGTCGGAAGGGACGGGCTCGAGCCCCGACAGAGAGTCGGGGGAGTCGTGTCTCGACATGCTAAGTGTGGAAGGGTGCAGCGTCCTCGAGAAAGCGAATCGGGAGAGGGTTGAGCAGAGCAAGAGAAAGAGCAGGAGCAAGGGAACCGAAGAAGCCTTGGGCGATATGCAGAGAGAGCTGGAGACAGAGAGAGACACACGTTCGAGGTAGGGCGAAGGGAGTCCTATTTATTGCTGGCCCTGGGACATGACACAGGCGAGGCGCCCCGGGAAGTAAGGGGAGGGGGAAGACTGGGCGCAGGTCTCTTTGGTAGACCGTGCCGGTGGACCCTGCTCGATTACTGGTTCACGTGTCCCCGTGTAATCGCCTCCGTGAACGTGAGGAAGTGAGGAAGTGAGGAAGCGAGGAAATGAGCAAGCGGTGAGCCGGTGAGAGGCCTGCAAAGTGCCGTGGCTCGTCTGCGCCGGGTCGCCGTTGGGGTGTGCGGCTCTGCCCTGTCAGTTTAGAGTTTGCGGAACGTCGATGGTTGTGCCAACTGCGGCGGTCCAGGACTCTTGTGGCGCCTGTGTCGCTTGCTTGGCTTGTCAAAGCCGCAGTGTGTGTTGGACAGCCGGCTCCAGGAGAATAAAACAGCGGTTGCACAAACAAGAGGAGAATATGAGATTGGGCGCAAAAGGGGGTGAAGTTAGTGATGGCACAGAAGCATGGTGGGTGGCACACGGTGGCAGGAAACCATTGCTGGTGACATATAAGAGAGAGTGTCGGGAAGCAAAGGAAAAAGAGAGGAGCCAGGCACGAAAGACAAAATGCGTGAGGGAGGGTGAGGGAGGGTGAGGGAGAGAGACTGAGAGAGAAAAGGAAACGACATCGCGAGATCAGAAAGAGAAGGCAGACAGGCACTGACCGAATGCATGGCTAGCCTAGCTGGAAGGAGGTACCGACAGAACGACAAAGCCTCATTCGGTGACCCGAAAAGGAAAGAGGGGTGGCAGTTTGCAGGCCTTCCAGGAGTGGACCCCCCGGGGGCGTGGCTGTATGGAACAGAACGCAAGGCCAGAGAGGAGCGGCCTAGCGGGCACGTGCCGTGAGCCGGAAGCTTCACGGTCATTAATATCTGCAGCGCATTTGGAGCCTTTTCAGGGCTACTCCGTGGACTTGGCAGTTTCCAAACCACAACGACGGGCCATTATTACGGTCTTGCGCAGGGTCATCGGCCAGCCGTCCCGCATGGGGCGACACGCCATGACAGAGCGAGCAGAAAAGAAAAAGGATGCGCCCTCTCGTCGGACGCTTTGGCGGCAAACCGGCCTACGAGCGCAGCTGGTCCAACGGCGCCAGCAAAGGCAGGTTGCCGTTGCACGCAGGTGGCCCAGTCGGTGGCGGGACGGCGGTGTCTACGAGTACCACGGCCGTCGTGATGATGCTGGGGACGACCGGGACGAAGGCCAGGCCTTGCCACCTTCGCCGGCCTTTACAGACGAGTACGGAGAGTTCCCTGCCATGCAACCCACCCAGCCTCCAAGCCTTGACTGCGGTGGTTGGGATGGGGAGGAGGAGCGGCTGAACAGCAACTGGACAGCAAGCTCGCACCTTTACACACGAGGTATCACTATCACGTTGGCCGGCAGCAGGCAGGCCCAGGCTGGGCACCACAGCAACGAGGCAAGAGTCACGGCATGAGATGTGTGTCCGTATTAGTCCTGCTGGCGCACTGGATCTACGCCAGCAGGGTGGACGGGACGGGTTGTCTAGACCCTTTGCTTTTTTCTTCCACATTTGAACGATAATGATAAGTTGACCTGACTGCGCACCGAGCAGGCGCAGAGGTAGGCAAATTTGTGGATGCACGAGCAAGACGACGAACAGGAAAGAGAAAACAAGACAGCTATAAAGAGTGCCACTGAGCACCCCGC
The DNA here is from genome assembly GCA_019925425.1 of Ophiostoma pallidulum. Classification (NCBI taxonomy): domain Eukaryota; kingdom Fungi; phylum Ascomycota; class Sordariomycetes; order Ophiostomatales; family Ophiostomataceae; genus Ophiostoma; species Ophiostoma pallidulum. Next base: position 160,105 of record JADHKO010000008.1, on the reverse strand, counting down.
GCAACGCCGCCCCTGGTCCGAGGCTTGTCCCTACCGGTCCGTGATACTCTGGGTGAGGCCGTTTTGTTCGCTGCGCCGTCCGGGGGAGCCGGACTGGCGGTGCAGCATCCGCGGTCCATTGATATGTATGTTGCGCTTGGTTTCAGCCGACCAGGGAGCTGCTCCGGACACTTGGCAGGAGAAGCCAGCGTTTTCTGTTGCGTCTTGTTGCTTGTCGGTAGAAAGGGGGAAGAGAGAGAGGAGGACTTTGTGCGAAGTTCTGCTGGCGATCGAGTTTTTAAAGAGGGGACGCGCCTGGGGATTAAAACCGGGGAGGCCCGGGCCATTATTGATCCGCCAGCAGAATGGCGCCGCCCACATTCTCACGTGACCATGTTCTGTAGATCACGTGTTTTTGTTTGATGGGTCCGGACGACGCGCTTTAAAAACGACTGGGAAGTTTTTTTTCTGGCTTTCCTCTTCTCTCTTCTCTCTTTTCTGCACACTTAAAAATGTGCACGATTAATCAACCGGTCTTGAATCGCCCACTCCCTATCGGTCATATTTGCGTGCTAGACGAACGGATGTTTAGTGTTCCTCGCCTTTTCTTTGGGCATCTGTCCGAACCGTTCCTGCACGACGCCCACTGTCGACAGGAACGGCCAGGGGAAGCCTTCCAACATTTATATCATTCGGGTCCTGGCTCTGATCATGGTCCTGGTAGCTGCTGCTAGTTTCTCGGGGGTTCATTCTGTCTGTGGCTCGTGACCGGTGTGCTTCGCCGTGTACATACAGGCACCGCTGCGCTCTCCGAGGGCCGGACCGGGAAGGGGGGGGGGACGACTGTCTCAGCCTCTGTTTTCTTTTCAGAGCCGCCCGATGACGATGTGCTTGCGTACCGGCACAAGGCACAGTCTGTGGCCGTAGCCAGACCCTGCAGCTGCGCGCCCGGTAGGTCTCACAGCTTTGTCGGCAGTGCGCGATTGCACACGCTCTCTCTTTTCACCGCCAAGTGGCCGCCTTTCTCCGTCTCTCTGTCCCGCGCGCTCTCGAACTCCTCACTCTCGCTTTCAGCTTCTGCCCTTGCTACTGTCGTGTGGAGCGGTGCATCCGAGCAGACACAGCGCGCGTGGTTTTTTTGTTATGTTTTGTGCCTTGTGTGCTTTGTGTGGTCGTTTATCGTCTTGCCTGTGCTTGTGTCCTTTGTTTCAAGCGCTCCCCGAGGCCCAGTGCACAGAAATGACTTGCCTCTCTCGTTTCCTGGGGTCGTTTTGGGGGCCATAGCTTCCGACGCCTGAGCCTCTGTTTCGTTTTGGCCGCTCGGTGCTTCCCCCACCGTCGTCTCTCTCTCTCTCTCTCTCTCTCTCTTGTGTGTTGCTTGTGTACCACCGGGTCCGCTTCCCCTTTCCCATGCAAGATTGCCTTGCCAGTCCGCACAGGCGTGCGGGCACAGGGACACAGAATGAGTGGGACGCAACCAATCAAGTGATTTCTATGCGCAGGGAAGACGTGGTCAGAGTATTCACGCGACTGACAGAAGGAGAGAGGGGAGAGAGACAGAGAGAGAGAAAGCCAGAGAACGTCATGAAAGATATCACAACGAAGGATGCAGAACGGGCGATTGCATGGTCCCCCCACCCTCTTGCTTGCCGCCTGTCCTTCTCCTCTCGATCAAATGATGCGATGACGCACCGCCGCAGGTATCCGTCTCCCCGTCTCTGTCTCCCTGTCTCTACAATTACGATATCTCTTTGTGCGCACCGGGACGCCGTTTCCGCCTTCCGCGCATGTAGAAGGTCAGACGGCACGACCTATCAGATCTCCTCATCCGACCTCGGCAGGACTGACCTTGGATGCGTCGTGGTCGCGCAGGGCTGTCTTGTGAGCAACCTTTGCGTGACGCTTCGGAGACGATGGGGGACCCCCAACCCCCCCTTTGCGCCTATGCAGTTGGGGCCCGGGCTTTTCTCAGACGGCCATCGTTCCGTCGCTCCCAGGCGTCGCGTCACCACGGTTTGCCGGGGCTCGTAAACATCGTGGACGTCGGCAAGCTTGACCCTTTTTCGGGGGGGCTTTTGGTGGGAGACAGAGGAGGATGGGTTTGGGGAGCAGACGAGAAGGGCCGGCTCGGGGAGAACAAGGCTGGTTGGCCCCCAAGATTTCGCACCCGAGCCATGTCCAGTTGCACGCACTATCGCACTCTTTGCCGTCCCGTGCTTCTATTTATTCCTTTGCCTCTTTTACGTGTCTCGGCCTGAAGCCTGGCCACAAGAAATACTCTTGGGGGACGTTTGTGCTCACGTTCTTGCGTGATTCCTTCTCCGCTTCCCTTGGCTTCTGCCTGTGCTCACAGAATACGTGTCTGTGAGTGCCGGGCACTCAAAGAGCCGCGTTCGAACCTAAGCAGAAAGATGTCCCATGATTACCGTCCACTACGTTCCATTCGTTCTCTCTTGGGTGACTCGACCCGACCCGACCCGCGTCCGAGCTTCTCTGTTGTAAGTTGGTCCCTGTCCCGTTTGGTACGTTATCTGTCGGGTATGTGCCCCTCACCGGTTGGGAGTGCCAATTCTTGTTTGAGGTTTCATGCTTTTTTATTTTTTTGTTTCTCACTCCATGCTGGAACATGAAGGGGACTTTGATATCCCGGGAATCTCTACAGGAGAGAAAGAAAAACCGAATGGTTTGCTCACGCCTCTTGCCACGACAGTGTGCCCCATCCCACGGCGACGAAACTGTCCTCGTCTCGTCTCTACGCGGCGGCCCTTCCTCGCTGCCACAAAGTCGATAACGAGAATCACTACTGGCCAGGCAGCTGCCTGTTCGCGTATCTTCTTTTTCTTTAGAGACGCAAAAGAAGAAGAGGGCAGACTGCTAAAATAAAATAAATATACAAGAACTAAAAACACCCTTAGTTGCACACCCCCTTTTCATTCTGGGGGGACTGTGACGAAAGGGGTTGTGCGTGAGTTGGAAACGGGGCGACACAGGCGGCCATTCCCACCCGCCGGTCTCGCCTCCAGCTGCTAACAGGAGAGCTGGCCGGGCCAAGGAAAGTCGGGGGGGGGGGGGTTAGCGAGCATATCATTTGACGATAAACAAGACTCTTGTTTTTTTGAATTTTTCTTTCTCTCTCTGAAGCACATTTGCCCCTAATGGCCATGTCTGCTGATAATGGACCTCTGCGTCAGAGGAGGGCAAGCGAGAGACAGAGAGACAGAAGGGGAAGGGGGGGGAGGGAGGGATATAAAGCCGCCACGGCATCCCTCATCATCGGCTCCTCTGGAATCTAAAAACAATCGAGAGACGTTAACCATAGCTGGGCTTCATCACACACCTTTGAGAACCTCTGTCTCTGCAACTCTTATATACCCTCTAAAAGAAAACGAACGTTGTATTTTTTTATACTTCTCTTGTCGTCAATACACCTGCACTCCCCTCCCTCTGTACGTCCTCGAAGCGTCGTGAGAAAGGCAAACGCAACCAAGCCAGCCCATTTCAGCTTCACGGGAAACCGAAGAAAGAAAAGAGAGCAATCACCGTCTCGACCATGGCGACCACCGATGTGAATCCAGTTCTCGTTGCTCGGCTCAAGGCAGGGAACGGTGGCTCCAAGGACAACAAGCCCGTCATCCCGGTCGACCCCCGTACGTTTTTTCCCACTCATTTTCTTCTCTTCTTCTTTTCTTACCCCCCAACTCCAACCTCCCCGGCCTGCTTTCATTTTGTGCTCTTTCTGTCCCTCGCCAGTCCTGGTTTGTCTCCTCTTCATTCTTGCGTCGTGATCAGCCATCACATGACGATGCTGAGCTGCGTTGGCATCTGCGCACCCGGGGGGAGGGAGAGGGAGAGAAAATTAACAGGGAACCGCCGATCACGGCGTCAAGGAGCAAGGGCAATGGCCGCTGTCGTGGCTCCTATCTCTTGTTCTCCTTTTGCAAGCCATCTGACCGGTTGCATGACGGTCACCAGGTTGCTATTTTCTATTTCCTTTGTTTTTCTTTTTTCATCTTATCTTCCTTGTCCATCTACCGCATTAGTCTCTTTCCCCCCTTCCCTTCCTCCGCCTCTCACAGCTGGGCCTTCTCACCCCCCCCCCCCCCCCTCCTTGTTTATTGTCTGTTGCTCTCTCTATTTTCCCCTTCCGATGGTCACCTGCCCCTTGCCACCAGTTGTGGCCCTGCATGCCGCGGCTCCCGCGGCAGGTATTCATATCCCCCATCCTTGCCCTCCCCCACTTCTTCTGTTACACGAAGAGGAAACAACCCCTCTCGTGCAATTATACCACGCTCCTTCTTGTGTTGCCGACATGAAAGACGACTGCACACCTCCCGTTGCTCTTCATATCATTGGTTTTTTTGCTGACCGCTCTTTTGAAAACAGTCTATGGCAAGTAAATTGCTTCGCCTCGTGAGAGAGAAAGAAGAAATAAAGAAAAAAGCGTAGGCAAAAAAAGAAGAAGATTTTCTGCTGTTTTGTTGACCCTGTAGCTCTCTTGCCATCCTCGTTGTGTTTTGGTATATTTAGTTTGGCCATTATTTTCTTTCATCTTCTCAATAGTATGTGGCCAGATTTTCTCGAGTAGCAGGTCATTGTCGGTGGCCGTTGGATCTCGACATTTATTGAACGCTCTGCACACCAAACAAGTGTCTGCTCAAGAAATGTCTGTTCTTTATTCTTTTTTCTTTTCTTTTCTCTCTTGTCCTGGCATATGATATCTTCCCCACCTGTTCGCCTTCTAGTATCATGTCCTAGGCTCATTTTGCCTCGTCTTATGAGTACGAGTTTTGTCAGCCTCCATAATGGCAGGGCAAACGAGTTTAGAAAGATTTTTTTCTTTGACTACGAGGCATTGCAGTATCTGAGTTCTATTTCCTGATGACAGTATCAGGTTATCCTCCTTTTTGTACTTCAATTGGCCTCTCAGCAACACTCTTGGGCTTGGGAATAACGGATAACAAACCAGTAGCAAGCCCAAGGCAACCAGCGCCAACCCATAGCAGGCCGTACAACTCTGTAGGATGACGCCTGAAAACCCCTTACCAAAGCGTGATGGTCACACCCCAGACTCGAGTCTATCTATGTTCGTACTAAGCCCAGAAGCTCGGCAATGTGACCTGACCGCCTGAAAGGGAAGAAAAGTACAGTAAAATCAGGCCCCAGTCAGTCCTAGTACGTAGGGCACAGCAGAGTGGTGCGGGACTGGAAAGGGAGAAGGGGTCGGCGAAGGAAGAGATACGAGGAAAATACCTTTTATCTCTGGTTTGCATCCAAACGGAACAGTTCGATTTGAGTCAAAACAGGAGAGAAACCAAGGCGAACTGCAGGAAACACGGGGCACAGGGACACACACGCACACAATCACATGGTGCAACAATCCATGCACTGAAGAGAAGAAGTAGTGTATCGGCGCAGAACAATAAACTCCCTGTTGGAAGTGGACAGGGTACGAGGCCAAGAAAAAGGGGGTCTCGTGAGCGTTTAAAAAAGAGGAAGAAAAGCAGGAAGAGAGAAAAGAGAGATAGGGGGGGCGAAAGCGGCAGCGCAGCAGCTGCTCGCAAAGCGCGTGAAGCAGCAGTGGGCGTGAATCGTACAGTACAGATCCTGAAAAGGACGATGTTTTCTATCTTTACTTAAGATCTGCTTCGAGTCTATTACCGTTATCGTCCTATCTATACAAACTGCACGCGGGTGGTGGCGAGCCTGCCAATACGCCGACAGACGTGGTTGTACTGGAAACCGTTTTTCCCCCTCGCCCGCTGTGTGACATGCGGCTATTGTTGTCTGGCCTCTGCCGTGGACGCCCCCTCCCTATTCCTTCTATCCCAGACTAGTGCTTCCAAGTCAAGAACATGTGAAGCTACAGGAGCTGGTAGCTCAAGACAGTGAGACGAAGCTTCTTTATTGAGCAGAACGACTTGCAGTATCGGACCGGTCGTCATCGAGGGACGCGTCGGCTCGGCGTGCTTGTATTGGGGGAAGGACAAAAGGGTGTGACGCTAGGGGGCAAGAAGAGGTCTGGGCTGGGTTCCTGCTGAACGGACCGGATCTGGCGAGACAGCAACGTCTGCGATGACGACAGTGTACGACCTGTCACACCTCGCCCTACGGCCAAGTGTGGCACGTTGCCGCCATTGGCTCTCCCGGAGCGAGGTCGCCGCCGAGCTCGAACGAGCCCTTCCGAGACATCTCCGAGAGACCGCGAGGCGCTTAGGTCCGAGGTGGCAAGCCAGAACATCGTCTTTCCTTTGGCGGTTTATCTTGTAACGCCAACAACGTCTCTTTTGCCCAGCGGTGAAGGACATGAATACCAGATGGTGTATGTATGAGGCGCTCTTCCCTCTTTTTTCCAACGAAAAGAGCAACCGCCCCAGCGGCTTTAGCCGAAACCTTAAGCGGCTGCGCTAATCCTCTTCTGGAAACAGCCCACCGCCGCATAACCTCGTTCACACCAAGCTTTACAGGGCAATGCGCAACACGCCCGTGAACGTTTCCCGCACAGAACACAGAAGCAATGACAGTTTCTCTTCTGCTCCAAACAAGTGCTGCAAGGGGCCTTTGTTGGGGGGGTAGAGACCTCGATACCTACAGCAAGATTAATATCAAAACAACAACAGCAGCAACAACAACCCCCAATGTGCCTCAGCCAAGGCAAGCCACGTTTTGCTGCCCTTGTCTTTCTCTCTTTTTGACACCGCTGTTCCTGTGTCAGAAGTCTGCATCAGGCTGCTTTTATTGGCCTCTCCATTCCTCACACGACTGGCTCCAAGTGTGCTGAAAACACTCTCTTGGGGCACGCGTCTGATCGCCCGCTTTGTCGAGGACAAGCGTTTTGCAGGCTCCCCAGAATTACCTCCGTCGGCCGTGCCTTTATACTTTGATTCATTTGATCTATTTTGGCTTTTTAACTCTCCCCTCCTACCTCGTTTTGCCTTTTAATGTTACATTTACTTGACACTGTCATCCCAGCAAGTTCTCCGCCTTTTCCTTGACGAGTTTTGCATCCCTGACTGGGCTCCCAATACTCTAAACGTTTATTCTTGCCTCTAGTGCCTTGGTTATCTCCTCTGCGGGATGCACTCCCATATATATAGGCACAAGTTTGTCAGAGAATAGATTGATTTGCCACAAGAAAATGACACGGTTGTCTACAAAAGAAACTCGTCAGCCTATCCTCCCTGTGGCTATAGTTCGTTACGATACTGACTTGCGGGACCTCTTTTTTCTCTCTCTTTCTCCCTGAGCCTGGTCCCAGTGCCTTTGGTCTTCTTTCCAGTGCGGTTTTGTTCCATGACACGCCAGATATGAAGCCGTCACGGTCACCATGGCCCTCCGGGGCCACCACAGCTGCGGTCGTTGCGCTCGCTGCCCTTGCACCCCTTTTTGTTGCGGCCCGCGAGTCCATCTCGAATCAGCTGGTCACAGGCATCTGCCAGAGAATGTCGCCTGGCCCGGAGCTCCAGGTTTGCTCCTCGCGAGAAGGTGGCAATGGCACTTGGGCCCCCTCCCCGTATCTCTCTCCCTCAGACAGCATCCCTTGGTCGCACACCTCTCCCTGCTACAGTAACAGCACGAGCGGCAAGGAGTTTTGCGTCTACACGAGCACGGCGTTCGCGGACAACCACGGCATCACGCTTCTTACGACGCCCAAGCGCGCCGCACACTTTGCCACCAAGGATGCGTTTGTGCACCCGGAGTCAGTCCGGGGCGTCAACAGGGACATTGTGTCAGAGACGGAGCACAGTACCAGTCTGCCGCCACTGGGCTACCGCGTGGAAACTATGCCGGGCAAGGGCTACGGCGTCGTGGCGACCAAGTTTCTGAACCGGGGCGACCGCATCATGAGCACAACGGCCTCCGCCATAATCGACTACGCCGCGTACGAGTTCATGGCCGAGGCGCAGGTCTACCGGCTGGTGGCAGCGGCCATTGGCCATCTTCCGGGCCTGCACCGGGCTCGCTTCATGAACCTGTCGACACACGACGGCGCCGAGGGCCACGAAGAAAGGGTGGCCAAGATCGTGACGACCAACGCCTTCGACATCGAGGCAGACGACGGCGAGGGATACGGGTTTTTCGTCGTTTTCCCAGAAAGTTTGTGCCTCTCTCTCTCTTCGTGGCGTTGTGTCGTTTTCTTTTTCTTTTCGCAAATACACCTTGACAAGCTCCCATTAACCTTTTGTCCGTGCAGTTTCGCGCCTGAATCACGACTGTCGGCCCAATGCCGACTACCACTTCGACCCTGACACGTTGACCCAGCACATCCACGCCGTGCGCCCCATTGCCGCCGGCGAGGAGATTACCGTGTCGTATATAGAGTAGGCACAGTCCCTCGTTCCATGTGGCGAGAGGTGAACTGATGTAACGGTCGAAGCTAACCAGCGTCACCCCCCCCCCCTCCCCCCTTCCTGTCGGCAGCCTTATCCAGCAACGCAAGAAACGGCGGGCAAAGCTCAAGGCCACCTGGGGCTTCCAGTGTGGCTGCCCGCTGTGTACGCAGACCCGTACACTCACCAAGGCGTCGGACGCGCGCATCGCGCAGATCAACGAGCTCCGCGGCGAGTTCCGCGACTACACGACGGCGTCGCGTGCGACGCCCGAGATGGCCGAGCTGTTTGTCAGCCTGTACCAGCAGGAGCGGCTCGATGCCATGATGTACGAGGCGTACTCGTACGCGGCCGTTGAGTGGAACGGCGTCGGCCAGCCGTGGATGGCCACCAAGTATGCGCGCCTGGCCATCGAGCTGGGGCTGGCGAGCGTCGGCACGCGCGACGTCGACGTCGACGAGATGCGGCAGCTGGCCGACGACCCGTTTTCGCACTGGAGCTGGCTGCTGCGCACGAGTCGACGGATGCAATGGGGCACAAAGGAGCAAACGGCGCCGATGGAGGCTGCATAGGAGAGAGGAGGAAGAGCACCAATGGATCAATTAATCAATGGCCACGCGAGAAAAAGACGTTCGATTTTAGTCAAAGTCCCTGCGTTCTCGACGAGCACACGCCGGACGAGGTGTCTCGCAGCTGCCCCTGCCCCCACGTAGACGGTCTTGGCATCGCCTTGGCAGACTTCTAGAACGCGATTCTGGCGATGGAGCCGTTGCCCCCCCTGGAGGAACAGTTTGGTGCAGGCCCAGGCTAGCACTCTGCTGCCCTGCGGCTTTGCGGGGCGGCGCCCAGAGCGGGGTCGCATAGCGCACCGTTTGGGCAGTGACGAACGGAACGTGCCTGCCTTGGCAGTCGCCAACCACTGCCCCCCCCTCGTGCAAACAGGGACAGGTGAGGAAAAGTGGGCATGGCTGGCCGGACACCAGAAACGGCCTCCAAAGCCTCAACCCGCCCACATACCCCACCCAGCTTCACTCTCTCAACGGTTTCTCATTCTTTCCTCATTGCCCCCCCTCCCCGGCTTCGACAGACAAGCCGGTTTCCCCTCGGTTTTCTTTTTCTTTCTTTTCTTGTCTGCCATCATTGTTGCGTCTGTGCGCACGAAGAAAACCCATGGCAGACGCGACCGCAACACAGCCGTCGGCCGCGACGGCCCTCGCCATTGAGGCACTTCTCGCGGCTCGCCCCCCCGCGTCCGATCGCTTCACGTACCTGACGCTTATCGAAGAGCACTTGTCGCCTGAGGTGCTGCCGACGCTGTACGATGTCCTGCAAGACGCCCCGCTGACCCAGGAGCTCGGCTGGGACCTAGTCGACATGTTTGTGCCGCTGCTGCCCGCCTCGGAAGCCTGTCTCGACGTGGTCGCGCGCCTCGGCAACCCCCGCGAAGTGATCCTGAAAGTACTCGAGGTGCTGGAGCGCCTCCGCCCCAGCCGCCAGCTGGACGATTCGGGCGATGGTGACAGCGGCGGCGACAGCGACGGAGGGGAGGGCTACAACGACGAGGAGGATGAGGGGGAGGAGGAGGAGGAGCAGGACAGCACAGGCGCAGGTGCTGGCTCCGGTGTCGGCGGCAAGGGGGAGGCGTCCGAGGAGGCGTCAAAAGAGGCGTCCACGCAGGCGGCCTTTGTTGCTCTGCTGGGCATGCTGGCCATCCTGCACCGCCGCCTCAAGACAAAGTACCCCTCGCGCTTCCTGGAGACGACGCTGCGGACCATCCTGGCGGCGTACCGGCCGGACAGTCCCGCCATGACGACGGCGGTCCTGGGCCTCGTGCGATCCCTCGCCCAGCGCCACCGCCCGGCTCCGCCGATGCGGCGGTCAGACTCTCAGCTAAGCGAGATGGCGGCACTCGCCGAGACTACGTCCAACACATCCAACAGGCCCCACGCGTCCAGGACGTCCAGCACGGCCAGCACGGCCGCAAAGGCGACGGCAACACCGCCACCGGCCAGCGACAGTGCAGTCATCAGCGCCATTGGCAGAGTCGGCACCGACCACGAACGTCCCGACGCCGCGGACGTGGGCGTGCCGGACCCGGAGGCGGAAGAACTTGTGGACCCCTCCGAGGTCGCTGTGCAGCAGCGTCTGCTGCAGGCGTTTGTGACGTGCGTTCTCGAGGCGTATGTGAACGCAAACAACATGACCTGGGCCCCACGGCTGCTCGAGTACTACAGGCCGGGCAAGCTGGTCCCCCACCGGCCCACGGAGCTCCAAGATTTCCGGGAGGACCCCAACAAGATTGCCCGCGACCAGTCTGTCAGCCAGCTGGTGGTGAGTTTTTCTTTTTTCTTTTTCTTTCTTTTTTTTCGTTCTTGTCGTGGGAAGGCTATGTTTGGCCTATGGGGTGAGATCTGTTTTGCTGACCACATCTTTTAGGCACTCGCATTGGACCTCGGGCTCAAGTACTCCGACTCTCTGGTCCAGAGCGTATGCAAGGGCCCCGTGCGGCGCAATCCATTTGCCGAGTCCGATGTCGCCTCGGGCGGTGTGAACAGCATCCCCTTATCGACAGGCGGCGTCATCTGCCTATTGGCTTACTGGGTGTTTGCGTCCGACGTCTTCAAGGCGGACGCTGCCGTGCCCAACCTGCGCGTCTTCCCCGACCACTACGCCATCCTCGAGGCATTCTTCGACGGCAATGCGGCGGCGCAGATTGCGCGCACACCGGGCACCGTGGACGGCCTCGTGGCCATTGGCTTGTGGCTCGACCACCACGGCCTGTACAGCAACAGCAGCGCCGGCAGCGCCGCCGCCGCCGCCTCGCCGCTGCCGCTGGCGGACGACTTCATGCCCTACCACCACCTGCTGACGCTGTGCGCCGTCTTCCACCCCAGCCTGGCGGTGCGCAACGCAGCCACGGCCCTGGCGGGCGCCGTGCTGCATGCCAACCCGGACGCTGAGGACCGGCTCAAGATCCTGCAGGATCTGCTGGAGAACTGCATGTTTGCGTCGCTCAGGGCGTGTGCGGTGACGTGGCTGCGCGAGGAGATTGTCGCGGCAACGGCTGCGACGAGCGACGACGACAAGACAGCCGCCGGCCTCACAGAGCGCTCTCTGTTTGGCGGCCCCGATGCCGTGGAGCAGCTGCAGTACACCATCTTCCCGGACCTGCAGGCGCTGCCCGGCCCGAGCACGGGGTCGCCGGACGAGGAGACGGTGCTCTTGGACTACTGGGTGCAGAATGCGCCGTTCCTGCTGCAGGCGGCCAACTTTGCCTACTTTCTGTTCTGCTCGGAGCGGCTCAAGGCCGCCGTTGTGCCGCCCGGCATGGGGCCCGCCATCGAGCAGCGGTACGTGGAGCCGCTGATCCAGGCGGCGTCGCGTCTCCGCACGCTGCTCGCGGATCGGCCCCCTGAGGAGGGAGGCAAGGAGGCAGCTAGCAAACAGAGTGCGGGTGGCGACGTCGGGCACGTGGCGCTCGACTTGGACATTCTCCGTGACCGTCTCAGCAGCATCAAGCTGTCGTGAATCGAGAATCGGGATGGAGACACAGGGCACACTCAGTGATGATGTCTACTCAGAACCGAAAACGAGTGTGTTTATTTTGGATTATTTTGGCGGTTTCGGTCCCTTTTTCATTACCTTATATTTTTTTTCTATTTTCTATTTTTATGTTTTAGCATTGGCATTACGCTGCGCTTCCTGGTTCGAAATAAGCAGTGCGCACGAGGACAATGGTTTATTATCAACTGGGATGTTTTGGGATGAGAACTGTACGATTAGACCCTTGTGGCTCGACTCTGTCTCCTTTTCAGATTTGTACCTCTCTTTGTCTATTTTATTCAACTTTCTTCGCTTTTTTTTATAAAAAGGGGTGAGTCGAGTTGCCTGTTCATTGTTGCTGCAGCGCATCTCTCCTTTTACTCGGCAGCCATCTCGGTCATAGTCTGGTGGCGTTAAAGTGTCCAGCATAGCTGACAGGCAATACTATCAACGAATACGCAACTGTAAGATAGCTTTCAGAATCCCCTTTACGGGCAAGATGCAGTTTCCCTGTTTCACGGTCACCTAAGCCGGGCTCTGCCTCACGAGCAGTTTTCTCAAGCATCAACAAGATGCTCGCGGAAGAACGCGGAGTATGCCACGATGTGTGTGGGTGTTGGAAAACGTCGCTGTCGATGACCATGTCATGGGCGGAAGAAGGCTAGAATGTTTACTACACGTGTCCGAACGCATGGTTGAAAGAGACAGAGCGAGACGAAGAGAAGTAGCCGTAGTTGCACGGGCAATCAAGACATTAACGAAGACGTTGTCCGGGCACGTGGACAGTGCAGGATCCATGCACCCGACGCGTGAGTCTGAACAGAACTTATTTTGCATGCTATTAATCCGGCACACTTACACCTATGCAGAAAATGAGCAGGTGCTCCAGAAGACTCGGGAGCGTGACGAAATAGAACATGCGGAGAGCAAGGCTGTGATGTCGATGTTTTTTTTTGTTTGCATCGCCATTGTCACCCTGGGCCCAGTTTTTCGTATCCACTATTGGGGCCCTCACATGATCTTTCATTGGGCCGGGCCAGCTGCACCGCCCGGGCGGCACTCGGCTGTGAAGTGGTCGTCGAGGAGAGCAGTTGAGCGCGGAAGCGGAAAAGCCGTTCCTTTAGAAACCGAATGTGCTTCTGCGAAATGCGTCGAGGATGGATTGCGGCGTAGCATCACACTTGGGTGACCGGCTGGGGGCCGTGGCCGAAGCATGTTTCAAAGCAGTCCCCACAAATTTGTCAGGCACGACAAATGCTAAGAAATAAAGCTGCCGCTGCTATCTTGCGACTGCTTTGTATCGTGCGCATTCAGCAATGCTAAAGGCGGGGCGGCGGCTGCGGTTGCTGGGCAAATTCGTCCGGACGGACAAAGAAAGGACCAAATGGCAGCTCTAGTGGGGCAGGGGGTGGGAGGGAGCAATTGCCATCGACACACAATGCGTTTGAGCGGGCGGGGAGCTCGAAAACGGTCTGTCATTGCTTATTCATGGGCCTGCCTACGCCTGGGGTTCCTCAGCACGCCTTTCGCTCCTTCCCCGTAGCATGCTGTGCACGACAGAGCTTGCGTGCCTTCTTTCTGTTGTCCGGAGGACCGAGAGGGCAAGCCAATGCAACGAGGTGCGTTCCAGGGGGCAGGAGCTATGCGGAGGATTGCGCTCTTGCCTCCTGCCTCTCGCCGCTTGTCTCTTGTCTCTCGCCATGTGGGCCGAGAGGCGGGAATGCGGTGTGATACGATGCGCAGGATTGCATTGCCCGCCCTCCTCTTCTCCCGCGCAAGCTTGATTGGGCAAGCTCACAGCTGCGCTCGAGAGCTCGTTTTCTGCGAGGGCGGCACGCGCATGTCACGCACAGACAGACACGAGCAATCGGCGATGCCTGGCCGGGGGGCAACCAGACAACGTCATTTTTGTCTTGTGCGCTGCTCCGGGGCATATCGCGACGTCTTTGGTCTCAGTGCCGGCTTCGATGCAAATGAGCGGTTTTGATCTCTTGGCCACAAGAATTACATCGTGTCTACGGAAGATATATATACTTGTATGTTGCGTCCCATACGATGTATGAGTAAGATGTCTGCCCTATCTAAGCTACGGAGCGGGAAAGAGTATTTTGTAGAGCGCTGCTTGCCCATTGGGAAGGAGTATCCCATCGCGATTGGCCATGCCATGGCATCAAAAGAGGAAGGGATAATAGACAAAATTTCTAGGAAGGTGCTGGGAAGAGGGGCTACTTCAGGTGGGGGGGGAGGGGAGCCAAAATCTGAAGTACATACTAGGAAAGGGCCCTGACAAGCACTAACACAAAGGGCTCTGACAAAGTGGGTTGTTGTGCAGAGCTGGTGATTTCCAATTGATTACGATACGACCCATGACGTTGCGCTAGAGGGGTAGGAGCAACCAGGGCTGTCGTTTCCGGCGCCGGTTGCTGCTTCCCGCAGGACGGCAAGAGATCCTAACGTGTATATAAGGTCGCCCACCCTGCTTCTCCTGCGCCATTATCAGTATCTTTGTCCCTTTCTTTCTGCACTGCAAACTGTGGAAACAGCTCCAGCTTCTCTCTCTTCTTCTACACCACCCACCCTACTTTGTTCGCACAACCACCGTCACAATGGCTCCCAAGATCGCCATCGTCTTTGTACGTTGCTGAAGGAACAGCTCAATGGGGAAGCCGGTGGGCCTCCAGTGCTTTCAATTGACCAATTGACCAATCGACTCTAACATGCCGTTGTTTAGTACTCCATGTACGGCCACATCGGCCAGCTGGCGGAGGCTGAGAAGAAGGGCATCGAGAAGGCCGGCGGCACCGTCGACCTGTACCAGTAAGTCAGCTACACCTCTCTCTCTCTGTCCTCAAACGAAGGCACTGCCCATCCTCGCAAGCTAACTTCTTCTGTCTAGGGTTGAGGAGACTCTCCCCGCCGAGGTCCTCGCCAAGATGCACGCTCCGGAGAAGTCCAAGGACATCCCTGTCCTCTCTGACCCCGAGGTCCTGAAGAACTACGACGCTTTCTTGTTCGGCATCCCCACCCGTTACGGCAACTTCCCGGCCCAGTGGAAGGTTAGTCGAATATTGCATCCTCCCAAATGGCCACAATGCTGGTGTTTTGCATCTCTCTCTCTCTCTCTCTGTATGACATACCGCTCACACACACCAAACAGACCTTCTGGGACAAGACCGGTGGCGTCTGGGCGTCTGGTGGCTACGCTGGCAAGTACGCCGGCGTTTTCATCAGCACCGGTACCCCAGGTGGTGGCCAAGAGTCCACGGCTCTGGCCAGTATGAGCACCATGACCCACCACGGCATCATCTACGTGCCCCTGGGCTACTCGGCGACGTTCGGCCAGCTGGCCAACCTGAGCGAGGTCCACGGTGGCTCCCCCTGGGGTGCTGGCACCTTTTCTGGTGCTGATGGTAGCCGCCAGCCCTCTGCTTTGGAGCTGGAGATTGCCACCATCCAGGGCGAGACGTTCTACAAGACGGTCTCCAAGGCCTTCTGACTGCAAGGCAGTGACAAGCCGGAGGCGGCCGCAGCTCCTGCAGCCACCGCAGCTCCTCAGAACGGAGCTTCGGCTGGGAAATCAACGACTGGCGCCCCTGCCGCAGCCGGAGCTGCTTCAATTCCTCAGAAGAAGGAGAAGGACTCCGAGGGCCCCTGTGGCCTGCCGGTCAAGTGCGTGGTCCAGTAGGAAATGGTATATATATGAAAGAAGAAAAAAAACCACAAACGCGCCAGAAGAAAAGGCCCTAGAGTTACATAATTTTAAAATAAAAATTTGAAACCACTGAAATTGAATAAGAACAGCATCCCGAAAGGGGGCCGCTGCAAAGCTAAATCGACCCGGTGTGAAACGGTTGGAGCCGTTTTGTCTATTTTACTTTTGTGAACCCCGTGTGCCATGCCGAGTTCGTCGTATCATAGATCTTGGGACTCGACATGACCTTTTCAGACTCGTTTTTTGTGCGCTTTTATAATCTCCGGAGCACGTCCTGGATAACCTCCTCGGTCTTGGCCGAGCCGCCGAGGTCGGGGCTCAGCAGCCTGCCTTCCGCGAGGTTGGCATCGACGGCGGCGTAGATCTTGGCAGCGGCCGCCTCCTCGTTGAGGAACTCGAGCATCAAGGCGGTGCTGCGGAGCGTCGCAATCGGGTTGGCGATGCCCAGGCCCTGGATGTCGGGCGCGCTGCCGTGGCACGGCTCGCCAATGGCAAACGCCTCGCCGACGTTGGCGCTGGGCACGAGGCCCAGCGAGCCGACGAGGGCGGCGGCGCCGTCGGACAGGATGTCGCCGTACAGGTTGGGGGCGACGATGACGTCGTAGTACTCGGGCTGGCGGAACAGCTTGTACACCATGGAGTCGACAATCTGCTCCTCCACGGCGACGCCGCCGTCGCGGAACCTCTGCGCCGCCAGGGCGGCGCGCGCCGTGGTGCGGAACAGGCCGTCGGTCTGCGACAGCACGTTGGACTTGTGCGTGATGGTGACCATGGGCCGCGTGTGGATGCTGGTGCTCGCGCCGGTCGCGGCGGCCTCGGCCGCGCGGAGCTTCTGCCGCCGCAGCGCAATCTCGCCGGCCATGGTGGCAATGCGGTGCGACGCAAACTCGGAGATGCGCTTGATGGCCTCGGCCACCTTGCCGCCGCGGCCCGTGGCGTCGTCAAACGTGCGCTCCTCCTTGACGTACAGGTCCTCGGTGTTCTCGCGCACGATGACCATGTCGATGGGCTTGACGCCGCGCTCGCCGGCCGCCGTCTTGACGGGCCGCACGTTGGCGTACAGGTCCAGCTTCTTGCGCAGGGCGACAATCGGCGACGAGTAGCCCTTGACGGCTGTTGTCGGCGACGACACGGCGCCGAACAGGGCGCCGTCGCACTCCTTCTTGAGCGTCTCGACCGTCGCGTCGGGGAGGGCGGCGCCCGTCTTCTCAAACGTCTCGAATCCGGCCTGCAGGTCGACAAATGAGAACTTGAGGCCGAGGCTGGCGGGCAGCGCCTCGAGGATGCGTCGGCCCGCTGGGATCACCTCCCTGCCGATGCCGTCGCCGGGAATGAGGCCTGGAGGGGGGGGGGGGGGACAGATTGGTTAGAGTTTGTTTGTGGTTCAGGAGGAGGGGGGTTCCAAAATGCAACAATGTCTGCTCCCTTACCGATTCTCAGAGTGCGTCGAGCTGCCATGGCTGCGATTCAATGGCTCAGAAACAACAAATGGTCGGATTCGTTGTTCGTCTTTTCTGTCAGCTTTTTTTTTTTTCGTTTGCTATGACGGCTGTTTTCGGCCTTCCCTGGCAAAATTTTCGAGCAACTGCTAAACTGTTCTGCGCTCTGCGGGCTGGAATGCAAAAGAGACCTCGAAAAATGGTGCTATCGCTGCCAACTGCGGGGTATCCTGAGGGCTGGTCGGGAGCTGTTCTGGCGCCGCTATCGGAACCGGGCCAGGCCATATTTTCGTCGATGAGTTTCTCTGCAGGCCTGGCCTGTGCAGAATACGCTCGCTGTGCGTAACGGGCCATTCTCAAAGGAGAAAAGTGGTCCATGCGGCAGGTCCCCGGCGCCCGAGGCTCTTGATCTATTATTATTACCCCTATTTTTCTCATATTAAATACGGGGTAGTGATTAGCGTACCTGCTCCATCCATCGAGCGACCCCTCTACGACATGCGGTGAACAGGACGCATCGACTGATGCTGTCGATGGGACGGAAACGGTGTGTTTGCAAACTGAAGGGCACAACGGAACGTGCAGGCAAGCGCTGGGAACGGTGGGTTTGCCAGGCACGGGGCAGTGTTTCGGTGGCTCTTTCCAGTTGTACGGAGTGCTCCGTAGTGTCAGGGGCTGAATGGACGAGGAAGGCGCGTTCCTCGCTGGCCCCGCTGCATGAACGGCCTGGCCAAATCGCAGCGTCGTCGACAGCAACATGCGAAACATGGAGTGCATCAGTTTGCCCAAGCTCGAGGACACGAGGGGACTTTCGTGTCTTGTGTCTACTGCTTAGTTCATGTTGACCCCGTAAACAAAAAGCTGGGCTTCCGAGCTTCGCCACAGAATTCTTCCTCACGGTAGTCGACCGCGTGATCGACCAGCCTCCGTATCCAGGATCGTGGTTGCCTATTTGGGCTCGAGTTGCTGCACCGTATCCCCCCTCCTCCCCGTCGTGACACGCTGCCCGTTCTCCAAACGGCGTCCAGCAGCTTCTGTAAGCTCCCCTGAAACAGACCGTTTTGGTTCCCATAATTTAAATTCGGGTGCCACATAATAAATAAAGAAGGGGAGCAACGCCTCTAGGCCCGACAAGGTCCCACTCACATCCCTTTCTGTCCTGGCATTCCCTGCGATCTGTTGCTTGCCGGACAAACTTCCTCCAGTCATGAGACAATGAGACGCCATCAGAAAACAACACTGAAGGGCCAGGCCGCCGAGCACCGCGATATCTGACACAACGAGAAGCTCCCCCGTACGAGCACCTGCCGTCAGGCAACTCACCATCGTCCCTTCCTGCCCTGCTTCCTGCTTCCTGCTTCCTGCTCCCTCCTTCCTTTTGACTGTCATTTTTCTTGCTCTTTCCTTTTCGGCTCACGGCATCCTTGCCCCTACTACCCCTGTCTCCGCCCCCCCCTTCTCGCTTGCTTCCACCTTCGTCTTGACCCCCTGTGAATCTTCGTTCGCCTAATCATCCTCCTGCCGACGCACTCTGTCACCAACCTCTGCGCTGCGATTCGCAACCCCTCGGACAATCGAGCCATACCCGACCAGAGTTGACCTGTCGCCGCGAAACCACACCGTCACCTCGCATCTGTCTCTCGACGCAGCTTGCAGGTCGCAGCTTCCTTTCCTACACAACCGCCTGACATCAGCCTTGACGGGGCCTCCTTCCTACTCGAGGCACCTAGTGACTGCTTGCGCCGTCGGCGCCTGCCGCCCCCTTTGGATCTGTCTTTAAGCGCGCTTTCCCCCGACCAAGTCACAGTACCTACAACCGCCGCCATGAGCCAGGTCAAGAACCTGCGGGCCATGTTTGAGCAGCAGAGGGGGGACTCGAGCCCGCCCGAACGCGGCCGCGGGCCAGGCCTTCCTTCCCAAAGTATGACCGGCTTCCTCCCGCTCTCGTTTGCGCGGCATCTTGTTCCTGCCTCACCCCCCCCCTTTCCTTCCTCGTCATGCTAACGCATCTCACACACTAGCATCCGAATCGCCGAGGCCACTGTCACGAGTCCGAACAAGCTTTGTCACTGTCGAAAAAGATGGCCGGGTCGGTCTCCAACGCGACAAAAGCAGCGATTCGATCCCGACACTCTCCCGGACGATCAGCGCCGGAACCGAAGGAGACACGTCAGCGTCGGCAGTGCCGGCAGCGCCAACGGCGCCTCTGGCCGTCCGGTCAGACATCAAAGACAAGACCGAGGAGGCCAAACCGGTGTTTGTTGCGCAGACGCCCAAGCGGCCACCTGTACCCATTCCGGAAGAGCCAGTGCCTGTGGCGCCCGTGCCTGTGACGCCAACTAAGGAGGCGCCGCCGGCTGCCGTCTTGCAGTCTGCGCCGGCAGCCACCCCGAAAGCGCCAGCCGAGGTGAAAGTCTCTGTCCCGACTCCAGTACTCCGGGGCAAGGGTCAAGACGGCGGTTCGGCAACCACAGCCCCGGGAGCCAAGACTGCCCAGGGTGAAAAATCGCCGGCAAGGAGGTTGTTCGTCAAACCGCCTTCCAAGGTGGAGAGCGAGCCGGTGTCCAGCACGCCCAAGAAGACTCTGGAGCTGCCTAACAGTGTGGCCGCAAGCCTGCCTTCGCCTCGCGTTGTAGCCTCTTCAAACAGTGCTGCAAATGGTACCAGCAAGGATGCGTCAAATAGCGGTTCTAGTTCGCTCAAGACAGCGCCACCTACCACTGGCGCTTCACTTCCCCTGCGCCCCAAGGTCGCGAGCGCTGGAAGTTCCAGCAAAGACATGCCAAAGCCGAAGACGGCAACAGCGACGAAACCAGGGAAGCTGCCAGCGCCGAAGGCCATATCGACAGGCAAGGCGAACACAAAACCCACCGTCAAATCCCCTGGTATTGCGGCCAAGACCCCGAACAGCCCAACAAAACCATTAACACCCAAGCTGGCCAGCAAGATGCCTGACAAGAAGAGCCACCCTGTGGCAGACAAGCCTGCCCCCACCGCGACGCACAAGCCAACAGCAGCAGCAGCAAGCAAACCAACGTCGCAGTCACAGCCCGCGGCCAAGAAGCCCCCGGTGATCCAAACGTTCCCACCCAACGGGATCGGGTTTATCAAGCCAAAGCCCAAGTCGCCGACACGGCCTGTGCAGCTGCCTTCGAGCTTGACAACGCACACGGCGTCCTCGGCGACCAAGACGCGCCAGTCGCTCTCCCGGCAGTCTGGCAATTTCCTATCTACGCACCAACCGGCGGGGCGCTCGCCAAGCAGGACGAGCGTGTCGACTGTGGGTACCACCACGTCTGGCCCGCGACCCCTTCGGAGACAGAGCTCGACTGTCAGCCGCCCAAGGCCAAGCATTGGGCCGCCGCCGAAGCAGCCTGCGCGAGACCATCCGGTTACGAAGCGCGAAAAGGAGGTCGACGAGAGCTTCCTTGTGCGCATGATGCGGCCGACCCAGGCATCAGCATTAAAAACTGCTGACAAGATTCACCTGTCTCCGCCACGAAAGCAGCCCCTTGCGACGGTACGGAAGCATGCTTTACGCGGCGGACCAGGCCCGGCGACAAAACAGCCCGCCACGACTGGGCCGGTGAAGAAGGTCGTCTCCGAGACGCCTTCACCGGAACCTTCTCCTGCTCATGTTGCTGCTGCGACATCTGTCCAAACTGTCGAGCCCCCCGTGGAGAGCGCTTCCCCTGCAGAGGATGTTGTCGAGACGGCCAAGGCGGCGGGGGATGCTGCCTCTTCCTCAGACTTTGCGGTTGAACTCCCGGCTGCCGAGACGGTCGAGGCTACTGAGACAGCTGAGGCAAAGGTTGCCGAGGTAGAGGTTGTTGAGGCAGAAGTCAGCGAGGCAGAGCTTGCCGAAGCAGAGAACGATCCTGCTGTAGATGATGCAGCAAATGCTACGGATTCCGCGACCGAAGAAGAGAAGCAGAGCGAGGTTCCGGTTCAGACTGCAACAGAGCCGGTGCCCGAGGTTTCCGTTGAGCTTGTGAGCAGTGTGAGCGACGGACTGGAGAAAGACACCTCCCTTGTGGACGTCTCAGAGACCGGTGCTGCGACTGCGGAGGTAAACAGCGAGGTTTCTACTGCTGGTGTGAAGAAGGTGGCAGTGGGTGGCGAGGATATACCCGAGGCGCATAACGATGACTAGAAAGCGCAAGCCGCGAGACTGACCAGCGCCATATGTCTCCTGGCAGAAGTTAGACTGCAGGGCCAAGTGTGTTAATTTTTTTCCTTTCCTTTTTTTGACTTGATTTTTCAGAACCACTGCAGGATACAGCAGTCGAACATTGTACATAGAACCCCCATAGATATCTCTTTGCTCATCGTTGTCTTTGTCTTGTGCTCTCATCTCCAGGCTTGTTCCTCCTGGCTTCCTCTGGAACTTGCGCATACTAATGTGTAGACCGCCAAGAACATCCTCACGCCGTGCGACAGCGTGTGTCACCACACTCCTGTGAACATCGTACATGTACAGAGACAGTACTTGTTGTTCTCTTGCAGCACCGGATTCTGGGTGCCTCGAAGCCAGAAACTGCGAAAGCGATGTTGTTATGACAAGCGTGACGGTACACGTGATGTAGACGCACCGCTATCACGTGACTGTTTCCATAGGGTAAAGCCACCACACAAATTTCCCATTTTTAATAGTGGTGCTAATTTTTCTGTCGGTGGACCTCGAACTTTTCCCCCCTCCGCCCCCGGGTCCCCACCGTAAAAAAAGTCTCGATCGCTTTTTGGCTCTGTCGAATTTCCCTTCCCTCTTTCCGCAAAATCCAACCTCGACAGCCAACACGCAAGAATCCTCACCATTAGAATATTATTGTTTTCTATTGGAAGACGGTCAAAATGTCGAAGATCACCGTCGCCGGAGTGCGGTATGTGCCGACACGCCCCTCTTCTGCCTCTCGTCGATGACGGATTGGTTTTTCGTTTTTTTATTGCGAAATCGATGGAGAAACGGAAACGTTCACGACCCAAAGACAAGAATGCTGACATCCGTCCTCCAGTACCAACGTTGTCGAGCTCCTTGAGTACTCGAACGAGACCAAGAAGCGCAACTTCCTCGAGACCGTCGAGCTCCAGATCGGCCTGAAGAACTATGACCCCCAGCGCGACAAGCGTTTCTCCGGCACTGTCCGCCTGCCGTCGGTGCCTCGCCCTAACATGGCGATCTGGTACGTTGAAGAGGGGGGGGGGGGGGGAGAAGCAGGACGGGTCATGGAGACAGGAGGCACGAATAGGAACCGAACGCTAACGGCAAGGGCAGCATCCTCGGCGACCAGCACGACATTGACCGTGCCAAGCACGGCGGTGTTGACGCCATGTCGTCGGACGACCTGAAGAAGCTCAACAAGAACAAGAAGCTGGTCAAGAAGCTGGCGCGCAAGTACGACGCCTTCATCGCCTCCGAGAGCTTGATCAAGACGATTCCCCGTATCCTGGGCCCCGGTCTGTCCAAGGCCGGCAAGTTCCCGACCCCCGTCTCGCACGCCGACAGCCTGTCGGACAAGATCACCGAGGTCAAGTCGACGATCAAGTTCCAGCTGAAGAAGGTGCTGTGCATGGGTGTTGCCGTCGGCAACGTCGGCATGGACCAGGAGCAGCTGGTCGCCAACATCATGCTGGCCATCAACTACCTGGTGTCGCTGCTGAAGAAGGGCTGGCAGAACGTCGGCAGCCTGACCATCAAGGCCAGCATGTCGCCCCCTCGCCGCCTGTACTAAGTCTTCTTTTGGTCACGGAGAACGTCGGGGCCGGTTTACCGGTTTATCGGTTTACTACTTAGATCCGGAGGGGCAGTTGGGATGGTATTTTACAACCGAAAGGGAAAACACCACTGTCCTGGGGACACAGTTCTTCGGGCTCGAGCCAAACAATAAAAAGAAGTTGACGCACTCGTTTTGCTTTGTAGAAAACGCCGATGTGATTGTGGCTTTTTGTGTGAAGCGGCTACGTGCATCAACTGTTCGGAGGGGGAGCAAGGCCGACCGATATTTTTTGTATGAAACATGTATTATCCTCTGGACGCACAAGATCAACGTCGAGTCAACCCATTCACAAAAGACTCTTCTGCTCTCGGGGGAGAGGAAGAGATTCTATTCTTCTGTGAAAAGAGAGTCTCTACGCTCAAAGGCAATGCCCCGTCGTCTTGGCTCGACGTCTTACGCAGAGCCTGCCTTGGACACCGACGCAAACAAATGTCAAAGAAAAGAAGAGAAATGTCGAGACCACCCCACCGCCAAGGACCGTTGACGATGCCTTTGGCGATATATTTAAGGGAGAGGTGATTGCATGTCACTCTAGGAGGCCGGGAACGGAGGAAAACCCATGGCGAAAAATAAATTTTTCAAGAAGAATAACCCTCAGCAAGCCACATACGTGGAGCCGCCGTGTTTAATGTAGTGAAAGGTCTACGTCTTCACATGACGGTGTAGATTTCGACCCTTGACCTAGAAAAAAAGAAAAGAGAAGAGGGAGGAACGAGAGAAAAAATCCGAGCGGCACGATATTTATGGGAGCGAGGAAAAAAAAATTGGAGACCCATAAAACACGAGCTAGTCTGTTGCGGACTAGTGTATTATGTAATACCACAGGAGCAGCCGGACAGAGTCCCTGTCTGTTGAACCACGCTGTATTATTCTTGTACGGCCCTGCGGCCATTCCAGTGTTTTCTTTTCTCTTTTCCGCACGCTTTTTCGTGTGCTTTCATTTATGCTTCTCATCTCGAGAGCGGCCGTCAAAATGCTGCAGTCCCCGCCGTCACCATGCCTGCCCGCCGACTCAGATTGCGAGCAGCCTGGCACGGACAGGGCAGCCGAACCTTGATGGCCGCCCAGCCACGGCGTGTCTCCGTTCACGCCCCCAGACGTCCCTTGCGGCTTGTGCATTTCTTTTTACATCTGGGTTATGGATTCTTTCTGTTTTATTTTATGCTTTTTTTTTTGCAATACCCATCACTGCGCGTGCTACGCAAAGCAGCGCCGCGGAGCCCCGGTCGCGTCGGTTGCGCCGGCTAGATCAGATCTTGGGCTGGGCCAGCTCGTGGAACCCCTCGGCCACGGCCGTGATCAGCTGGTTCGCAATGGCCGTCTTGGGCGGCAGCCGCAGGTCGCCCTTCTTGTAGTCGGCACGGAGGGGGTCGCCGATGCCTGCCGTCTCGTACTGCAGCGCCCGGCGCACCTCGTCCATGGTGAACCACTTGGCGTCCTCGAGCTCCGGGTCGTGGCCCAAGAAGATCTTCTCGCCCTCGCCCGGCAGGGCCTGTCCGATGGCGCCAATCATCAGGTTCGCCGGGAACGGCCAGGGCTGGGAGCTGTGGATCACGACGCGGCCGACGTGGACGCCGCTCTCCTCCCACACCTCGCGGCGCACGGCCTCCTCAACGGACTCGCCCGGCTCCAGGAAGCCCGCGAGCGTGCTGTACCAGTACTGGGGGAAGTGCTTGCCGCGGCCGAGCAGCAGGCGCGTGCCGTCGGCGCTGACACAGGCCATAATCACAGTCGGGTCGGTGCGCGGGAAGCTCAGGTTGGAAACGCCCTTGCGCGTTGCACAGGGCTTCCGGTCGCGGGGCGCGCCGCCGGGCTCCACACCTGCCAGGTCGGTCGGCGGGCAGGTGCGTTTTGTGCCGGCATTGACAGACAGCGTGGGCTGGCCACAGCCGGCGCAGTAGGGGTTCCGCGCATTCCAGTCAAACAGGCCACGGGCCTGGCCATACACAGCAGCTGGGTGGGAGAAGGAGGGGCCATGTCAGCCAAAAGATGGAAGTCGGGTTGGGGGG